>JAFBJW010000052.1:4688084-4876238 GCA_016785235.1 Pseudorhombus dupliciocellatus
TCAAAAAAGAAGAGGAGGACGAAGATGGGTACGAGGAGGAAGACGACGAAGGAAGGGACCCTCAATTCCGGAGTGGTGTAGAGAGGAAGCGGCGACTAGGAGAAGCTGAAGAAGAAGGGGACGACAAAGACTCAAAGAATGAACTTTTGACTCCCTGCATCAAAACACCGCTTGGAGACAGCGACCAGTCTCACTGCAGCTCTCCGCAGGCCGGCCCCAGCAGTGAGGGCGGAAGCGAAACCCAGGAAAAAGGTCCACGTCCTAAAGCTCGCCGCAAGAGGCGCCTGCCTAACAGAGAGCTGAGCCGAGAACTGAGCAAAGCACTGAACCAGGAAATCCAGAAGACAGAGGACTGCCTGGCAAACGAAAACCGCCAACCTCTCAAGGTGGAGCCAGAGACGGAAAACGAGGAGCCCAAGAGGTTGTTCCGCAACGGCAATGAACTTGGAGATCAGAGGCCACACCTCAAGACCAAAGAGATGAACGGGACCCCGTGGGAGCTGCGGCACTTCTACCCGAGTCAGATCACGCCGCTGGGTTTCAACCGGAGCACGCCGACCAACCGCCCGGTGCCGCCGCGCTCCCCACCCAAGTGCGTCCAAATGGAGCGGCACGTCATTCGCCCCCCTCCGATCAGCCCGCCTCCCGACAGACTGCCTCTCAAAGACAGTAAAATGCACGTCGCACAGCGTGAGGTCTGGATGAAGATCTTTCGCTACCTCACTCACCAGGAGCTGTGCGTCTGCATGCGGGTCTGCAAGACCTGGAACAGATGGTGAGAATCTGTTGTTTGTCTTTTCAATTCAAAGGAAAACTACTACAGTTTTACTTTTATTTGGTATGAGGGAACAATGGTAGCTTATTGATTTGGGTGCTGTGCTGTGTGTGTCTGATGTTTAGGTGTTGTGATAAGAGACTGTGGACAAAGATTGATCTGAACCGCTGCACCTCCATCACTCCTCTCATGCTGAGCGGGGTTATCCGCCGACAGCCAGTCTACCTGGACCTCAGCTGGACTAACATTTCCAAGAAACAATTAAGCTGGCTTATCAATCGATTGCCAGGTACATGACTTTGAGTTATTCCCTATCTATTAACTGAGGAAACTTCCCTTTTGCGTTTGTTTCGCAGCTGTATTTGAAAGCGCTGCTGTGTCTTCCAGGTCTGCGAGTGTTAAAGTTATCGGGGTGCTCCTGGGCGGCCGTGTCTGCGCTCTGCACCTCCAGCTGCCCTCTGCTGCGCACCCTGGATGTCCAGTGGGTGGAGGGGCTCAAAGATGCGCAGATGAGGGACCTCCTCTCACCCCCAACAGACAACAGACCAGGTAACTCAGTGGGCCAACAAAGCACCAGTGCAGGTTTATTGGAGTGTTAGGGCTAGATCCCTGTTTTGCGACGTATTTTCGTTTAGTTTTTTAAAAAAACAAAGCCTTATCACGTAAGGGTTAGAATCCTAAGTGAGTATTTTATGAGGGGGTGGCTTTACTTTGCACAGTTCGCTCTGCAAGGACTTTAAACAATCAATGTATTGCTCAACTGATTGTGAGGGACTCAGATATCCTTGTAGCTTAAAATATGCCTGTTGTCAAAATGCAAAAAGTGATGCGTGATATTTCTATGTGACCGACCAACAGGTCAGCTGGATAACCGCTGCAAGCTGCGTAATGTTGAGACCCTGCGTCTGGCAGGGCTGGACATCACGGACACGTCTTTACGTCTCATCATCCGGCAGATGCCTTTGCTGTCCAGGCTGGACCTTAGTTACTGCAACCACATCAACGACCAGTCAGTCAACCTGCTGACAGCAGCAGGCACCACGACCAGAGACTCTCTAACAGAAATCAACCTGTCTGGTGAGAACCGGGAGCTGAGGAGTGCACAGGCACAATTACGGGAGCTGCTGGGTTGTAAATAACATTGAGATTTGAGACAATATGAAGCCAGAAACCTTTGCTGGGTGGACGCCAAAATCAGTTTTTCAGGGAATCAGGATTTGTCTTGTACTGGTTTTCCCAAACAAGTACTTCAATCATCAACTGATAGAACAAGTCTTTCCTGTTGTGTTTAGGAATGTGAATAAATGAAGTGATCATTTATCTCATATTTACATCTGAACTATTTCTACCATGACATGTAAATTATCATTCGAAGAATGCTGTTACGTAGATTCTGCTTCATTGATAGTTTTCTCCCTGGGAAACTTACTGACTACCGTTGGCAGGAACAGTACAGGCGTACACTTTCAGTCTGTACAGTTTAATAACCTGAATGCTGTGAGCTGCACTTCAGTGTTCAAAGCATTTACATTTTGACAGAAAATACCAGTTAATTTAACATACATTGGATAACTTATTTTAAATTCATCTGGAGAAATTTGTTCTTATTTCCCAAGCAAGTCTTTGAGAATAAAGTAAAAGTATTAGCCTCCTGCTGTCCTATATTATTCATAATTTTGCCAACTGGCAATTTTGGGAGAGCAGCAAATAAAAGATGGCAGTGAGAGAATAAATATAAAATAAGTAATGTACATTGTCATTATACCTTTCTCAAGAAAAGACAAGAATTACCTGCACATCCCTTTCTAAGTATGACGCTTGTGACTCACTCTTGTTTTCTTCGTTTTCTTTCCAGTTTGTAACCGCGTCACAGACCATTCCCTAAACTTTTTCAAGCGGTGTGGAAGCATCTGTCAGATAGACCTTCGCTTTTGCAAGCAGGTGACCAAGATGGGTTGCGAAAGGTTCATCGCAGAGATGTCAGTGAGTGTGCCGTTCAGACTGAAAGAGGAGAAACTGCTGCAGAAGACAAGCTAGTTCCCGATGGAAAGCAGCAAGCAGATAACTGTCTTTGCACTTAATGGAACAATTTTGTTTTCGGACTGGTCCCTATGATAAGTCTCTGAGTCAGTTCAAATGTAAACTGAAAGAGACGGAGATGGACTCATGAGAGGTGAAATACTTTCACTGGATGGACAAAGATGAAGCGGCATGCATGTATTTGTGTTGAGATTGTACTTTTTATAAAGACGTTGCTTGTAATTGACGGTTGGGTTGTTTATTTTTAATCTTTAAAATATTTGAAAACCCAGTATTTTTATACGAGCATCATTTCATGAGTTTACAGAGTCTCAGGAGCTAAATATCACAGAGACTGTATGATGCGAACCGAAATGCCCCCTCAGTTTGCCTTCATACGACGGTGTCTCCTTTGTGCCAAAACCTTCATTTGACATCCGTGTCACTTATCAGTATCAGAGAGGAAGACATCATGTACAGTAATAAATATCGGGCTAAATTATCATTAAAAAAAAAATTCCCAAATATTTAGAATGTTTATCAAGAACGAGAGAACAAACTTAATTTCCCTGTTACACCCTCATGTCTTCAGTTTCCTAAATACTCCTATGAACTGTTAAGTGTTGGTGTTGGATGGGTTTTCATCGACATTTCAACATTAATTTATTGTTTCTTTTTTTTATTCCAGTTTGTATTTATTCTATAATTCAGTTTCTTGACGCAGAGGTCAGCTCATCCAGCAGGTTCACATAATCTATGTGGTTGGGTTTGAATCTGTTGCAGCACAGTTTTACACCCACACTGTGGCAGTCACAGGACAGGTGATACACCTCACATATTTGGTCCTTTATATGAGTATCTAAATAAGACCCTTGCAAATATGTCATTTAAAGGTGAAATAAACCTCCATACAGTAGGTGTTGTGTGTATTTTGGGTGTTGTGCTGTAATCTTATCACCTCAGTGAATGTGATGTTTATATTTGTAAATCCAAAAACTTAAGTGCTACAAAATGCATTAAAAGAATCTCATTTGTATGAACATTGACTTTCCAGTCCAGTCCAGTTCTTCTTATAGAAGTTTAAAAGGGAATTTGCAAGGCAAAGGTCATGTTCAGCAAGGGTTCCCTACTTTTTTGACTCAGTACCTCTGCCAAGGAGGTTGTTTGTTTTTAGCACAACTACTTGGTGGCAGGATGTGGTGTGGGTGAGGAAACAATTTGTCTGTTTGATCCAAATCATGGTTTACTTTATTTTCTAAAACTGCAGGAAATCACATAATTCACTACTTTTGTTGGTGGATTAATGTTTAAGGGGGTGATATTTGTGTAGAATAAATTTAAAAAAAAATTAGGTTAATTTAAGCATGTTTTAAAGAGGACCATTAAAGCCTTGGGTGAGAATTTAACCCTAACCTCTGCATTTCCTCATCTCACATGCCTAAACCATACACAGTTGTTTAATAACTTTGATGCCAACTGCCACACAATCCAGGATAATACAGGGACATTGAATGTGATGCCTCAATGTAGAAAAACAGAATTTTTATTTGAATCTTTAATTACCAAAATAAAAAGTTTTGACATTCCCAAATACGAAGACAAACCTTGCACACATGAACCCTCACTAAATTAAAAGTGCAACCTGCTCCGCTACTGTTCATGATTGTAGGGGGACATCTTTACTGTAATAGCAGCAATGTTGAATTTGTGTGGGTACAGTAGAGATGGCTACATCAGGATTTGGAGGGGGACTGTAAAACCAGGAAATGGAGCTTTGCAGGGAGGATGGCTGAATATAACATAACCAGCGTCAAATGGGTTTGGGTTCTTGTCATGCTCTGGTTCATAAGCGACAGATAGTTCAAGCAAACCTATGCAGATTAAACACGTCAAACCACTTGACAGGTAAACATAACTCTGTAATAATAAACTAACCCAATCCCACAATCTCACATTACTCAATTTGAAATCAAATGGAAAAAATATAGATGTATATACATCTGATGAGTCAATATATGCAAATGTACATTAGCAAGTCATTATTTCTATATACTTTCTATACCACAGGTGTCAGTAAACTCACACTATATATTTGAATAGTTCAATATATTACTCCTATATGAGAGAAAATCAATTGAAAAACATTAAGACACTTCATTCCACTCCCGACAAAACACGATGACACACACATTCAGTTTCACGTCCACAGTTCAGCTGGAAAACAGTGTAAGGTGATGGGAGGAGTTAGCACCAGTTGTTGTCTCCTGTCTCCATGTAAGCGCTGAGACAGGACGGAGGTGACAGCAGGAGGTTAACTACTGTATTGCAGTTTGTATGGTCATGTCATCATGTCATGCATTACATTAACATCATTTTAAACGCAAATCAGTGAAGACAAAGGAAATGAAATGTCAAGTTCATCATTATCAGTCATCTGAATCCACACCTGTTGCTTTGTGGGCTGGGAAAGTTAGCTTGCAAAGAAAACACAAGCTCAATCATTTCTGCTTCTGTTTTCACACTGCCTAGATTATTGGGATTAAGAACTCCTTCATCTGAAACTTGGACAGGTGTTCCACAGTAAGTACACGTGCTGCCACAGCCTCTGTTTGTGAGAAGTGGTTCATCATCACACAGAGTGAACAAAGTGCTTTCTGTTAAAACAACCAGCGGTCACATGCTGGCCCATACAGTCATGGGAAAAGAAAATGGGTGAGAAGCGTGAGGGTGTGAGCCATTATTTGGCAGCTAGCCCTGTGCTCATGTTCAGCATGTGTCCCTCCTCTGTGTTACTAAGATATGTATTCCCTTGCAGCAGCTGTAAAAGAAACGTGCTCTGAAGGACACTCAGAGTTGAGGGCCATCGGCGGTTTATAGGCTGATACGAGGGCAACGAGTTGTGTTGGAATGAGACTGTACGTGGCTGAGTGCCACACATTCGATGTGTTGAAAAGTTGTAAGAACAGCAAAACTGACGCTTAGGAATGAGCACAGATTTTAGATATGTTTACTTAAGGAATGACTCACTCAAGAGGGTGTGAGCCCACGCTCTGCCCAGAGTCTAATTCAATTCAAAAAAACACATTTCTCTTAATATTTAAATGTGCAAATAATGTGAATACAAACATGAGACATCCACAAAATAAGTCTTTTTGGGATTCAAAGGTTGTGAGCTGCATGGTTGAGTTAAGGTACAGTCTCGCTTGCTTCAGAGCTGCAACCCTGTCGCACGTTCTGCGGCGCATTAAGACTTGAAGACGTGCACGGCTCTCACAACGTACTGCCTGCAGATTGGGCACTCGCTCATCCTCTTGCCGCACTTGGTGCAGGTGACCATGTGACCGCACTCCAGGAGAACACAGTCGATGGCTGCGTCCATGCAGATCCTGCAGAGGTTGTCGTCCTGGATTGTCAGCGGACCCTTCACGTGGTCTGCAACAGACAGAGAGAGGTGACGGCGAATGTTAAGAACCTGCTTTTGGACAGAATGAAAAGCAACTGTGACATTTCATGCACCGTGGAGGGGCAAGGAGCAGCAGCTTGATAAATCGACTCATCTTATCCGCTGTGCCTTTTCTTGGTCAGGTCACGCTCACAATCACCTGAGAAATGTCAACTGTGGCTGTGGTTATGTGTCAAGATGTTTCTATGACAACCAAACAGCCTTTGTCACTGGAGACGTGTTGGTGGACGTACACAGCTAACATACTGCAGTTCTCAGTATAATTAGCTTCACATGTTGAGACCATGACATTAGGAGAGTGACCCCATGGAGATGGTGGATCAATATTCCTGGAGCATGGCTTTACTAAAACGCCTAAATTGAAGTTCTTTGGTCGGATGAATAAAACAGCCTTCACAGGAAATGCCATTCCACAGGGAGGGGCACATGAGGGGATTTGACATAGAAAGGGGGTTGGAAGATGAATGAACAGGTTCACAGCGAACACAGATGTGCTGCAGATGTGCCACTGCTCACACTATGGAGAGGTGAACCACAAGATGGTTAAGTGTGACCATGGCAACGGTGGCAAGGAATCCATGAGCCTTACCTCCAATGGCACCGTTGCAGATAGGAGGGGGGAAGGCCACCACTTTAATGTGGGAGGAGTAAAGCAAGCGAGAGACATTTCATCATCATTCAGGGCGAATACACTCATTGAGATGACCCTGCTTGTGTCTTCGTTTGCTCAGTGTAGGGGATTAAAATTATTAATATTTTTGTCTCCTTGCATGCTGCATCTCTAGGGGTGCAGCGAAAAACCAGCAGTCACACAAAGACCACTGTAAAAAAACATCTATGCCACTTTGTATTGAGTGTATACTGTATGCTACCTGGTTAGGCTTGGTTTAGAGAAAAATATATTCAGGTTTGAACTTCTGTCACATATGCGTGTACTGTCACACCCCTAGTTTTACCCAATATTAACCTAAAGTCAAAAATCTAGGACATTTCAAACAGATGGGTGACAACTTACCTGTGGTTACAGTACTGCTCACATTTTCCACTGCAAGAGAGAAATAAATCAGTCACCAAGTACACAGAAAGTACATGTAGTAGTAGTATTTATTCACTGTTCGTAGTACCCACATGATTTCCTGTTCTTCTCTGTCTCTCTATACAATCTGCTGACGCGCTCCACCAGCTCCCACTTCTCACAGCACCCTGAATAGTTGACGAAGTTCCTGGCTAAGATCTCCTTCAGCTGCCTGACGGACAGGCCCTCTATGTCCCTCAAGCTGGAAATGTCGGAGAGCGATGCTCTGGCCCGACGCCGTGTCTGAGGACTCACCTAAAGCAGCAGAAAACCAAAAGCACACCATTTGTATAGAAAATATGCTTCAGATCAATACTGGATTTTAAAAGAATATGATCACCTCAGGAGTGTGTTCACTAGGATCCAAGTTTAGGAGAGACACAGACGTTGCGTCGCCCATATCCTGCAATACAACAACCATTAGCACGTACTACATGCAAGGAACATGCCAGTGAATTGAGGATTAGGATTAGACACCCTTCAGCCAGCCCATTGATACCTTGGGAGTAACAATGCCTCTTCCCTTCCATTCATAGAAAAGCTTACTGCTGCCTAAGCAGGCCAAGTACAAGTATTTATAGTGGCTCCTGGCAGAACTTCTTGTTCTCTCTGTTTCTTTTGCCTCAGCTATCTATTCTCAAGCTCAGTTTCCAATTATTTGGTTAGCGTAACTAACTCTCAATAATAATTGACAGAATCGTCAGTAGTGAAGTCATGGGCTTCCCACATTATCCATTTATAGCAGCTCTACAAGCAAGTGCATTACGCCACCCCGACTCTTAAGATCTGCACTAATCCCCCAAAGAGCTGGGGAGTCTTCAGCCATGTAAGTGTTCTTAACATTCTCAGTGGAAAATGACACATTTTTGGCATATTTGTGGTTTGGTTAAAGAGTCAAACGTGTTTTACATTTGGTCCTGACCTGGTTGGTATCAGAGCTATCGCTCCTGCTGAGCGGTTCCTCCTGAGACGTGACAAAAGCAGACAGCTCAGAGGCAGATTGTGTGGTAGAAGGGGTATACAGGGAACGAGAGTGCAAGCTGCCCGTGTCAGGGTCCTCCTCCTCTTCAATGCCTTGATGACAGAGCACCAACTCCACCAAGTCTTCCTTTTCCCTGCAGGTATCGATGGGGATGTTGCGGAGCAGCAAGTACTGGCGCAGGTCTTTTACTCGTAGACGCATGAGCCGAGGCCGCTGAAACGCTGTGGCTTTCAGCAAATGGCATGTGGCACAAATGCGCAGATTCTCCTGAAGGACAGAGCATAGCGAGCAGAAGCTCTTCTTGCAGTCGCAGCAAATATACTAGGACAAAAACAGAGAAAAACCAAGGTAATGCAAATATGGATAAAGTACAATTTCTATGCTACAGTCACAGATCCCTGTCACAGGCAGGATTCATCAGACTTGAACAAGTTTATCTACTCTTCATTTTATTTATTTTTGCAAACATGTGACATTGCGGAATATTTAGGAACACGGTGAAAAGACTGGAAAACATATCTTTGCCAGTAGACCTTTCCTGCATTTTCGAAACATTCACATCTGTTTTACCTCTCCAGACACAGAAATATGATGCAGCGCTTTTCTAAGTGATAGTAGTAATAAAATACATGGGATTGGACTGGCAAGATGATGGAGTGCAGCACAAGTTTCAGACAGAAGCCTCTGAGCTCACTGGAACAGCAGTGAAAATGATATTACAGCACCAGTATGTTCTCCATCTGTCTCTGTTTACAATTAAAATCCTTAGCCTCTGGGTGTGAATCAAAATAACTTGACTACGTTCATTTTAGCTCCACAGAGCTTAATTTACTAATCAAACTGCTTTCCAATTTAAATGTACAGGGTTATATTAAAAAAGAGAGGGTGATTTAAGAAGACAACACATCATCCCAGCACCTACCTTCCTCCTGAAGACTGAGAAGGCCTGGCCACAGGCCTTGCATACAGGATTCAGACTCCCTGAGCTGGTGGGTGGGTATGTAGAGTATCCTGCACTGGGTGCAAATCTGAAGGGTCCAGCACCGGCTGCAAACCCTGGCTGCTGGCCTCTGACGGCCCCGGTACCCATGACTTCATTCAGCAGACCACAGCATGAAGCCCACAAGGATGAGGCCCCTGCCTGCCAAGTCACAGCACACCTTGACTTCAGTATTTGCCATGTTCAAATGAAGCTTGTTGATACTGAGATACTGAAAGGAGAACGACACGTTAACAACTGTTTACAACAGAAACAAGCCTTGATCTTAGAATGGACACACCACATGAGTGTTAATTATAGAGGAGATGACAGATACTACCAGTTTAACAATGAGGCAGAAACTAGGTGCAGGCAGGAGGACGAGGCTTCAACAGCTGCAGCACAACAATCACACTAAGCTCGATACGTCCTTACTTTTTTTTTTTTTTTTTTAGAGACTGTCGAATGTTAACGTTGCAAAACAACTAAGGGAAATCTCCAGGAAATGAAATCCTTCTCAGTAATTGCAGGCTTAACGACAGTGTGAGGTGGCTGCAGGCTGACAGCTGTCACAGTTGCTGTTTTGACAATTAGCTAACAAAGGAGCGGACAGCGGCTCCCGCACAGCGACGAGAAGCTTGGCGAAGCATAGCTAATGTTAGCTGCTAGCTACAGGCTAAGCAAAGCCACACTAGGAGCGGAGGTTAAGTAAAGAGGACGCAAGCACCTTCATTGCAGCTCCCGCGTGTCTGTGACTGTGGTGCAACAGACTGGTGGGTTACACATTGCAGATGGGAGCGTCACTTCTCGAGCTTCACTGACAGGATGAGTCTCGGTTTGACGATGTGAGCTGCGACCAGACCCCTACCACCGACACGGGCTTCTTCTTCTACTGCTCCCTGGAGCTGTCAGAGTCTGGACGCTGCTGCGCTATGTTGCTGCCCTCTGGAAGTCATATGAAGAACTGAGGCAATGGCTGTTTATATTTTTAATTATTTGAATCAATATTAAATTCCATACAACAGCATGCCTTTAATCTCGTAATTTTACGTCTTTAATCTCAAAGTCTGTGATTTATTTTTGTCTAATGTGGCCCTAATACTCCGTCGCAGCTATATGAATAAATCAATAATAGTATTATTGATGTAATTATACCATAGAGAAATTAATAGCTGACTTTGCATGTAATAAATGCAGAATTATATAGCAGCCTATATCTCTACTTGTGTATTTATGCAGATATGTATTATTTTGGAATTTACTCATACTATCTGGTTGTTTGTGTATTCTTTTTAAAATGAAATTAATGAAGCCATTACTTGTTGGAGGACGATACTGTCATAACACAAGATAATACATCTAATGTAAAATGTATAGTGTGTAACGAGACTGCACGGGAAAATGAAGTTGTACAGTTCATAAGTTACTCCAGTAATAACGTACTTCCGGGATGATTTTCTCCCTCTCAGCGAGCGCGCTAACAACAGAGACGTCTCCACCTGATGACGTTGCCTGACGCGTCACCACGGTGTTTTGACTTTCAGCGCGTTTCTTGCCCGGATAGTTTGAACATGGAAACCGTGCTCGGTGTCACCTCCATGAGCCTGTTCGAGGACGAGTCCGTGGATGTTCGCTACGTGAACGGATCCCAGTTACAAGTGTCCCCGTGCGGCGGCGAGTTCCTGCTGGTGAAAGCCTCAGACCCCTCCCGGCATCCTCTGCAGCTCAGAGAGAGGGTCCGCCAGAGGACGAGGTTCACCATCAGCACATACAAGGTACCTGTCAGGTCCTGGCTATTCTCTGCATTGCAACTGACCTCGGTGTATTTAACGGGCTCGTGTTTCTTTGCAGGAGTTGTTGACTGCTGCACTGGCGTTTAGAAATAAATATGCAAGTCGACCGTACCTGCCACAGGAACTTGTCCCTGCTGAACAAACGACGGTACCATTAACCACTTCCTATCCCACTGTCAGCCCCCCACATCGCTGCTTACTGAATCTTCTACCTGCAGTCTTTCAGCATGGACTCAGAAGTGACGTGGCCTGAGTTCTCCTCCTGTGAAGCTGAGCTCGGGCCTGGAGGTGAAACCATCATCAGGTCTCAGGAGGGACGCGCGGCACTGACGCTGTCGCCCTCAGGAGAAGAATTCTCCATCAAGTTCCAGTGCAGGCTCAGCCAGTTTCAGAGTGATCGGCACAGTGCGGAGAGTTCCAGCAGGGATGTGGATCGCGGGGCGGTCAAGCAGCAGCATGTAAGAGATCTGATCCGTCAGAGCATTAATAACAAGACCAATCTGGGAGGAGGAGGTAGAGGACACGAGTCAGTTAGATCAGGGCCCTGTTCTCTGACTGAAAGGTCATGCTTCTTTAAGATATTCTTGTTCTTATGTCTCGTCTCTGATGATCTATGTCACTTCTCATTTCTTCTCTTCCAGCCAGGGGGGAAGTACCAATTCACCACAGTGGTCCAGCATCACTCCTGCTCTGCTTGTGCCCCCACGTGGAGCTACCCTCTCTCTTTAGCTCTCCACCACTGGAGGACGCGTGCTTCTCAATATAAAGAAGTTGGCACAATCGATTCTGCCCTGGCTGACAGGAAATTAAAAATGTCTGACATATCAAGTGAGGACAGAAAGTCAATTCTACCTCAAGCACTGGCTCTCACATGTCCGTCCCCTCACAGACACAGGTTTGCTGAGTAAGATGCATGTTGTGCATTATTCATTAATGCTCAGGGATTGATCTGGGCTTCATACTCGTGTGTTTAAGGTGGAAGAGTAAAGATGAGGACCATCCAGCAGAGCTGATGAAAGTGATGTGGTGTCAAGGAGTCACTTACAGGTAGATTTGCAGGAGTTCATGATCCTTAGAGAGCTTTATTACTTTGATTATCTTTGAAAGAACGCCTAAACTATCTATAGCCAAACAGTAACAGTGAGTGAACCTGTCTCTTGTGTGTAGGATACTGAGAGGAGCTGTCTCAGTCATCGAGGTTTCTCCAGGCGATGGATCAGTGATCCGTTCTAACGGTGTCCTTAACACTTATTTTACCCATCACCGACCTGACCTGTTGTCAGGGCAGGTGAGTCTTCAGAATTGCACTTTGTTGATATTGAAGGTAAAAACAAAGCCAATTTAGTTACTTTATTTTTTCCATAAATGCACAGAAGTCATTATTTGTTGTTGTGTCTATTTGTCCCAGGTGAAAGAGATATCTTACCATCTGAATAACCTTCCACCAAATGTAGTTGGACAGGCCTACTCCATATGCACCATTGTGAATCGTGCAAGCAGGTGAGGAACCGTATGTAACTGTCAGACACATGTCATGGCTTTCTTTGATTTAAGTCTCCAACCATCACATTTTTATTTTAAAGGATCCTTACCTGCTATGACCAGGCCAAACAATCACTGACGCTCCCTGCTGCTCCCACCTGCTTGCAAGGAGCCATAGAGGTAGTCCCTGCTGATTCATCACTATAGCTGTCAAGCTTCTCAAATATCTACAGTATGTATACAGTATATATTATAATCTGTTTGCAGAGGAAATTATTTTTTAAACCTGCAGTGCTGGAAGGACATTTTGCACCGGTTGAGCATCACATGAATGCTATAGATAAAGAAGAAAACCTGTGAGTTTTATTTTTGTCACTCACTATTGTTTGATTATAAGTTGGATACATTGCTACAGTATGTGTGTAACAGGATCTGTTCTGCCCTTCAGGTCGGACCTTGTAGCTGCCGAAGTGGAGAAGATAAAGCGGTTCAACTGTATCCTTCAGCTCCCAGGCGATGGCACAAAGAGCAATTATCACACAATAGTGATTTATTCTTTGTCACAGTGACTTTGTTATGCACTTTAACAGCCTGTGTTCAGTTCTTATGGAGAATAGCCAACTGCAAAGAAGTGATAAAGCGTGTGTGGAGCAGCACCGCCCTCCTGCAGAGGAGGAGACTCACGAACCAGTGAGTGAGCGCTCCATTGCTGAAGCTCTCCAGAGGACATCCAGAGCCATACAGGAGATTGATGCTCTCGTGTCTGCAACCACACTAACTTGAAGGAGTGAGCTCAAACCGCTGCATTTGAGCTTCACTGGGTATAGCAGTTCAGCTGTTATGCATGAACACTTACACAAGATTTATGTGATGGTGTCACGCATTCCTTTGTACTGTCCATTGCATTGACCAGACTGTTATCACTTTGAGATTGAAATTAAAAATACATGAATTCAGTTTAATGGATATATACCATATACTGCCACAAGATGGCAGTCATGAATAACTAATAAAATAAGTATATAAATAATAGTTTTTTTCATTTGACGAGTACTTTTAAAAATAAATGTATGATAATAATCGCTTTGGGTCAGTACACTATAATATTTGGCTCACTGGCCTGCTGCAACCAGCAAGACTGACTTCAGGGTGTGTTCGTCTTGTGCTTCTATCAACAATATCAGAGTTACGTGTGAGAAAAATCCCCTTCTCCGGGTCAGATGCATGTTTCCTCTTTCGGATACGATCAGTAGTGGTACTGTGGTGAAGGAGGATGCAGCTGATCTCAAATCGGATGCTGTTGGAGGAGGCTCCAGCTGATCGCAGATCGGATGCTGGTGGAGGAGGCTCCAGCTGATCGCAGATCGGATGGTGGTGGAGGAGGCTCCAGCTGATCGCAGATCGGATGCTGGTGGAGGAGGATGCAGCTGATCTCGGGTCTGCTTGAGGTGACGCGATGTCCCCGAAGTCTCCTCCGTTGTTCCTCTATTTTCTCGCGAGAAGCCGCGAAGTTTCCGGTGTTGTGTATGTTCCTGGAAACATGGCGGCCAGCTTCCGCGGCCGTCCTATCCGGAGTCTTCGGATGCGAGGTAAGCATGAAAAGCTCGATTGAGCGGCCTGTGTGATGGTGGAATTTCGCGAAAGTAGATGTTCCCGGGCATGCGATGAGCCGGGCGGGATCCCTCACCATGTGGCCGCTGTGTGTTTCTGACAGGTCGGAATGACAGCGGGGAGGAGAACGTACCGCTGGATCTGACCAGAGGTAAGCATCATCACCCTGACAGCGATTATTGTTCAAGATGGATGAGCCGCGTTTCTCCAAACTGTGGCTCCGAGGAGTGGGAGCACACTTCGTCGGTGCCCATCTCCCGTCGGTGATGGTGTTGAACTCCCCCCCCCTCCCCTCCTCCACTCTGTTTGGCTTAGTCAGTTCTACATAATAACAGGCGGCTGCGAGCTAACTAACTAGCAGGGTTAGCATCAGCTAGCTGCCACAGCTAAGCACCCATGGCGACGGTGTGTTGTTTTGGTTGGTGCTAGTGGGCAGAACTGGCTCGTATCAAGCCGAGCAGAACCCAGGGCTGCAGTCATCCTGAGGATACAGCCAGTGATAGGTTAGTGTGTGTTTATGGGCTGTTAGCTGAGGAGGTAAAGATACAACCATGCTGCGGCAGGGTGTTTTTTTTCTCGAGTTGTTTCCTGATACATCTGCGCAGCTCTTCTCCTCCTTGCAGCAATAATGTACAGCCCTCAATCCCTGTCTCAGCCCCCCCACACCGATTTTATTCACTGCAAGCCAGCGACAGTTAACATCTGGGATGTGAGATGAATAAAAATTCAGTGTCTCAGTCTCATCAACATGAGGGGTGAGGTGGAGGGGCATTCAATATGCCAGGAATCAGAAAGTGTAAGAAGCTGGCCGTCAGGGTTTAATTGCAGGTCAGGGTAAGTTGATCATGACATTGTGGATGTGCGTTTTGTGCAATCCTGATACTCATGACTAAAGTTTGTCTGCACGTAGGACTTTCAAGGTCATCAAACTTCAAATCCTGACAATGACAAATGTTTTTTGCACAATCTTACATGAACTTTTCCCAAAGGAAGACTATTGCACTTGCAGATCATTGCAGTATTAGTCTGTGGAGCTCAGGCTGTGTCTGGAGCAGTTAGGCAACTTTATGTTCTACTACAAGTTTAGCAGAAAATACTCATCCGTTTGTGTTTTACATTACTTGTTTAGGTACCAATGTATTGAGAAAACGGATTGCTATACACAGACACTTTTATGCCTCTTTTAATGTGTCAGCTGTTAGTGATAGGAATAATGGCTAATCCTGAGCTGCTACTATCTGACAGATTCAAACACTTGGCTCACATTGTTGCTGAGGTGAAAATTATGTAATCCATTTGTTCAACTGGTTTATTGTTTGTTTCTGCAACATTTATCTTTTTGCTGAAATACAGGATCTGGAGTTTCTTTCCTTTGTTTTTACCCATTAGCTGAAAGGAACTGAAAATGAAAATAAAAACACACTTCCCTGCTCAAGTCTGGCTTTCACAATGTAGACCTTGTTTTGACTGTACACACTAACTTAGTTAGACCAGCTAAACCAACTTCCTTCCTGCAACATGTCAAATACAGTTCATTGACTGTTATTGTGGCAATATGGTGTAATATAACATTTGTCCTCCTGCAGAGCCATCAGAAAACTTCCGTGAAATCCTCCAAAATGTGGCCAAATCACATGGAGTCAGTAACATGCGAAAACTGGGCCACCTGAACAACTTCATAAAGGTAAATTCCACAGGGCTTCATTTATTACTTCAGGCCGTGTTGACATTAAAGATCATTATTGATGGCAATAAAGTTGTAAGGCATTTAAACCAGCAGTTACAAACTTCAAGCTTTTCAAGACGTGTGACTCACTCTTTATAAGAGCTCCGCTCAGCAGATGCACTGTCATGTCACCACTGACCTCCCCTTGATCCTCTCCTCTTGCGTGTTGCTGCCAGAAGACCTTGCTGTGTCCTGTCACTGTGATGCTGACTGTGACTGTAACAGGAGCTCTAGGGATAGTTAAACACTCATGTGCATCAGCAGCAGCACTCTAACTTTGAAATTTGTCATTTCCAATCTTTATAATTTCTACCCTTGATGGTAAAAACGTTTTCCAGTATAAATGGAGATTATCCTTTTAAATTTGAAATATGTCATGTGATCATGGATTTTATTGGGCTCCAGATGAGATTTATTGGGCTGTGTGTCATACTTGGTAGAATGGTGGCATGATGTACAGATTTTTTTGTACAAAAATGAAAGAAGTATAAGAGATGTAATTGGTTTGTTCCGCTCTAGATAATGGTTCAGATGGAATTGTTTTTAGATTTGAGTCTTTGTCTTTGTGTGGACATGTGATAGTCTGGTCACCTCTGCAGGGGTTTTTCTGCTTTTTATCTTTCAAAAATTGGAAGTCTTGGGTCCTCTTGTAATTTTAAACAGGAATTATTCAACATTGAAAATCATTCAGACATTTGCTGATTTGTGCTGACGCCCACACTGTCGCAAACCTCCTCTGACTGTGTGTCATATTTATTTCCCACTGTTGGTGCCCATGCAGCCAGTTTGTGCTAGCCTTCAGAAAACTGTGCAGCTGGTGGTGCGGTCGACTGGAGGCTAAGTGTGCGGCTGGGTTGTGCGTCTGTAATCTGTACACCTAACTCCCTTGTTTACAACTGACAGGAGGGTAATAGTCATGACGAATGTGTATACGTCTGTTCGAGCACCGTGCCTCTGATGCCTTATAAGGGTTCCAGGACAGTAAGGGTGACCTAATCCCCCCGGAGAGTGTCACATGCCCCTCACCCCATCTCCTCTCCCCCCTCCTTCTGCCTGCTTGGACTCTGACATCACAGCTGGTTTAAAACAGCCTGTACTCGCCATGCCCCTATTCACCCACTCTGATATTCATTTCCTCCCTTGCTCTGTGGTTTGTGATGGAGAGAAGAGGATTATTTCATTCACACATACATTTCCAGTTTGATTTACTCATCGGCTCCTCTGCTGAGGCTGCATTGCTAAAGGCTTAGGTAACCTACTGTGACGAAGTAGCACTGTCTGGGTGCCTCAAAAGGTGGAGGCTCCTCCTCCTCCTCCTAAGGGTGGGTGATCTGATGATGTTATGTATCGTCTCCACTTTAATAAGCTTGTGCTATGAATGGTTTTTTTTTATGAGGATCAGCTGCCCTTTCACACTGCTGCCTGTGTTATATGCCCATATTCTTTGCTTTTGTTGGCATTGCCCTCCCAGTTGTTTTTGTTTATTATGTTAAATACGGACATAGCATTTTGTGTCCATGTAATTTGAAAAGTTTTTCATACCTGGAGTATGGTGGCATTTGTTAATTATTGCAGAACTGTGGGTAAGGAGCTGGACAAGGCCTGGTAGGGAACACAAAATGGAGCCAATTAGTCAGCTTCGCATCAGAAGTATAGAAAGTAGTTTTCAAACATGAGCACTGATGAATGCCTTGGGTGTAGACTCTCTCCCAAGTTTGCCCACATGAACAATGCAGCAGGAGTTACTCTGCTCAGACGTGTTCACAACACATTGTTCAGGTGAGGGGTGGTGCAGCACATGCCAGATGCTATGTATTCATTCTGTAGTGGCGATCACATGGTTTTGTTTTACAACACATCAGTACCACCTGAAGTTCGCTTTATAACTTTGTCTGTGTCTTTACCTGTATGTTGAGAATGCTTTTCATCTCGAGATACTCCTATCGGTGTTAGAAATGTGATTGTAACTACCACCTGAGAAACCAAAAGGTTATGTATTCACAATTTCCCTACTCTTGTTTTTGTTTTTACTTTGACTCAAACTTTGTCTAAATGTCTTGCGTCAAGGATGGAGATCCTGAACTCTCATCTGAATATCATGTTTTATAGTGCCACCATAACGCTGATGCTAGGATTGATTTTATCGACAAAGTCATGTTAATACAATAAATAAATGTCTCTGTTTCTGTCTCACAGCTGCTATGCAGCATTGGTTACCGTGAAGAAAACTTTGGGTTTACGCACGAAGAAATCATTGTTTGGTAAGTTTGTCAGTGACAGTTTTGTCAGTAATTTGTCAACATGTGTGCTTGTCCAGTTCAATAGCTTGTTATTTATGCAGTAAAACTGTTAGATCGTAAGCCCTGGTGATTAATATACATATAGAAGAAAAAGAGGTTGTTTTTTTTTATCAGAAAAAGCATCTTAAATCCATAGTGCGTATGATGTAATTCTGTAAGATTGTTATTATAAATATTATTTTGCCATTCCCATTTTCTAATTTTGATTCCTCGCCCTCAGTCTGCGACTAGCTCTACTGAATGAGGCCAAGGAAGTGCGTGCAGCAGGGTTGCGGGCGCTCCGCTACCTCATTAGAGACACCACCGTGCTGCAGAAGGTGCTCAGACTACAGGTGGACTATTTAATAGCCAGGTGAGATTCCACTGACACATGGAAGCATCTCGTCTCGTCCTCATGTTGTGGGGTAATAATCGTGCTTCAGTTGTTTGGTTGACAGGTTTATTTTTTTCCTCTCTCTGTGAAACATGAAGGATATGACTAATGATACCACTGTGCTCCTATTTCAGATGCATCGACATCCAGCAGAGCAATGAGGGTGAGAGAACTCAGGCCCTGAGACTAGTCCGAAAGGTAAGATATATAGAACACAGCAGGATTGTTTATTATTTTCCATTCCACTGCAGCCACTAAATTGTATATTCAGTGTCACTCACTAGGAGATAGACGTCTGTGCTCAGCTTGAGAGCCACCAGAAAGCTCATCGGGTTAGCAGCAGTGTCAGAGTGTGGACACTTTGTACGAGTCTGCGGGCGAGGTTATTTTTAGCTCTTTCTGTAGTTTACTGTAAACCTTACACACACACACACACACACACACAGAGAGTCAGGCTCTGGTTTCTGTAAAGGGATACTACTTTATATTACACCTTTATATTATTAAATGTATTTCTCCATCACTTCATACATTGCACAGTCTGATGTATGTGAAGCTCACAATACATACAGTTATTCTCAGAAAGGCCATACCACAAACACTGCAGTTATTTTTCGCCTCTATTTATCCAGACTCGTTGTCTACTCATGTTTCTCTCCTCCTCCTCCCCTCTCCTTTCTCCCTCTCTGCTCCCTCTCTCTATAGATTATCACTGTCAATGCAATGTTATTCCCCACGTCTATCACAAACTCCCTAATTGCTATCGGCACGGATGGACTCCAAGAGAGAGACCGCATGGTCCGTGCGGCCATCGCCATCATATGTGAGCTAGGTGAGTGCCCGGCCTCAGAAAGTCATCCACACATGGACAGAAATAAACCCTGTAAAAAAAAATACCTTATTTGTGTGAAAGGAAAAAGCAAAACGTCTAATATTTCTCTGTTGCTGAATAATTCCACACACAGCCCTGAAGAACCCAGAGGTGGTGGCCAAACGAGGTGGCCTCAGCACCATCCTGAAGAGCGTGATTGACTGTCAGCTGAGTCGCATCAATGAAGCACTGATCACCACCATACTCCATCTTCTCAACCACCCACGAACCCGCCAGTACGTGCGGGTGGACGTGGAGCTGGAGGTACGCACAGATATGAGTTCAGAGGGCGCTGCTGTTCATAAATGAGCCAGTGTGCTGCAGGATTAACAGCTTCGGGTTGTACGCCTCTTTCCCATGGAGCTTAGAGTAACGCGCTAGATCGTTTCTCTAAAGCCTCATTGTCTGTAAACGGGTACCTGAGACGCCAGCATCTCAGCATTGCAGTTAATATATCCACAGGGATGTCACATGAGATCTATAGTTAGGCTATTATTGCTATGACAAGTCTGGTAGGTTAATTACACTTAATCATTCTGTTATATTTAGCACTCATCCATCTTTTGTGTCTGTGTGTCTGTCCTGCAGCAAATCCTCGCCCCATTCACAGATTTTCACTACCGTCACAACGCCGACACAGCTGAAGGGCAACTCAAGTGAGTGTGTGTGGCAGTGGGTATGAACAGTGTTACTGTTATTAGAGATAATAAAGATAGTGTTCTGACACTTCACCCTGTTGAGGGTTTGCTATGTGCCTCCATAAGTAACACCATGTGTGCGTAAAGTTGAGGGCTTGTATGGTGTTTTTATGATGTGGCCCTTCTTGACTCTGCAGTGACTTGCCCAGAGGGGGTGAAGCCATCATCATCATTTAAGTCACTCTCAAAGATTTGCCTTTATATAAAAAGGTCTTTCATCAGTTTTTTTTTAAACATCAAGTTTCACATTGATGGTGTAGTTGGAACCTTTGTGAAAGGTTCTCCAGTGCTCTGCGCAAAGAGAGATCACGATGATGTTGTGCACGTGGAGCGTGATGCGCTGTTTATTCATGTGTATGTTCTGTTGTTCTCAGGGAGGACAGAGAAGCCCGTTTCTTGTCGAGCAGAATGGCCATCGTGGCAGCCTTCCGCTCCTGGTCTGGTAAGGACTTAGACATAGTTATGAATGGATGCTTTTATTTTCAAGGCATCATGAGTTACATGTGTCTCTTTCTGTCACTCAGGGATTATCAACCTATGCAAGGCTGGAAATTCCGGCATCCAGTCTTTAATTGGCCTGCTTTGCATACCAAACATGGAAGTTCGGGTAAGCACTGAAACAGCCACTTTCCAAATATTTCCAAATACTTGTCGCTAACCATGTATGTATCTGACTGCCTTGTTGTAATTCGCCCTGCAGAAAGGCTTGTTGGAGGTGTTATATGAGATCTTCAGGCTTCCTGTGCCCATTATAACTCAAGACTTCACAGAAGCTCTTATAAGTGTTGGTGAGAAAAAAAGTTTTTGTATCCTCACAATTCACTTTCATTTTCAGAGTGTCTTGGTGCACACTTGTTGTTTTGCAGCCATATAGTCAAACTGTTAGTCAGTGTGGCCCTGCAGGGTCATGACAAGTAGCTTTCTAGTTTATAGCACTTACATTCACAGTAAACTTTATGATAATCTCTGCTCTTATTACCTCAGACCCTGCCAGGTTCCAGGACACCTGGAGACTGTCTGATGGGTTTGTTGCTGCTGAGGCCAAAGTCGTCCTGCCCCATCGGGCCCGTTCAAGGTGAGAGAAGAACATGGAGTCAACATTTGTACCCTATGTCCCTGAAACCCCTTTAAGGAATTTCTTCACATTAAGTCTGATAAGATTCTCAAGGTCATACCCCCCAAAAAATCAAAGGTCAACTTCCCCAGGACACCGTGTTCTGCCAGCACATTTTATTGCTCATAGATTGAGACATGTTTCCTGTAACTCCAGTAAATGTGGTTTCTTCTTGTTTCATTAGGCCTGATCTGATGGACAACTATCTGGGATTTGTCCTCTCTGCCTTTATCACCAGTGGGCTGCTGGAGGTGAGTTTAGGGATAATAATTTTGTCACGATTTACACCACATGTCTGATGTCTGACCATTCTACACAGCAGCTTGTCTCTTTAGCAGCTGTAACCTCCATTCTGTGCCTGTCTCTGCAGGGTCTTGTTGAAGTTGTGACCAGTAGTGATGACCAGCTCGCTATCAGAGCGACAATCCTGTTGGGGGAACTTCTACACATGGTAATTAAGACAGTCGGGGAACGAAGACACACGGCATACTTGGGACAACTGTAGCAGGACATTATTTTTTGTGCTGCGATCACACACACGGCAGAAGACCTGAATGTTTCTGCTTGTGTGTCACTGCAAAACACACAGATTTGTGTCACGTGAAAAGCTGCCCGCTGTGACTGAGCCACTGTGATTCTAATTCAAAACGCATCCCTGCTTTTTCTTCCACCCGCGTCTCTCATGTTTAGGCAAACACCATCCTTCCTCATTCCCACAGTCACCACCTGCACTGCCTTCCCACCCTCATCAACATGGCCGCCTCCTTTGACATCCCCCAGGAGAAACGACTGTGAGTACACACTGTTACACCCGCACGTCTACTTTTCCTCAACAAAAAAAAAAAAAATTCAGTGCAAACACATTTTCTCACTATTCAAACAGTGAATTCAATACACTTCCAGAAATCAATTATCGATGAACTACATCCTGAATATAGGGGAAGCTGAACTAAATCACTAATGTGTGTTTCCAGTCGAGCAAGTGCAGCGGTCAACAATCTAAAGCGTTTCCATGAGAAGAAGAAGAAAGGTTTGAAACCACACAGTCTTTACCTGGATCACATCATACGCAAGTCGGTGACGTCACACAGCCGCAGAGAGTCCCACTCGCGTGTCCACAGGGATATCTACGTTATTAAGGTAAAGACAAAAACACGCCTCACAGTCTAGATGCAGCCGTCATCTTTGGAACGTCAACATCTTTTAGTTTGTTTAAATAAATACTTTTGTGTACATATTTGCCATGAGACTGGCAGACAATTTCATGTCTTTGTGTTCACTACAAACATTTGGGTTGTGTTTACTTTAGCTTTGTACAAACACTGAAAAGGGGGAAACGCGTACAGTAGTTTGCTTCACCGAGGAGAAAGAACCTTGGATGTTTCTCAGTTTGTATCTTTTCATACTAACAGTGTCTGTTTTGTGCCTGACTTTCTTTTCTAATGACAAGCATGATAACAAACATTCAATAAGTCCCAGGATGGTCCATTAAAAGCATTCAAAAAGCAAACACATATCTTAATTAGAAATGTAAAATTGTTGTTCCAGGACACAGAAGAAGCACTTATGATGAACCTGAGAGACAGTCACATTCTCAACCACAAGCAGAACCTGGAGTGGAACTGGCTTCTTATTGCCACCATCCTGAAGGTCAGGCACTTCTTATGTAGCACCACAGACTCCAGTTGTAAACAGCTTTCCTGTCTTGTATTGAATCTTTTGTTTTTCTCTCTCAGTGGCCAAATGTAAACCTCAGGAACAACAAAGATGAACACATGCACAAGTGAGACCCCCTTCATGTTATGAAAAACACCACTGCAACATGGGAAATAGTTTGACTCGCTTATCTGACACATGGTTTGAATTTATTCTGATGCAGGTTTGTGCGGAGGCTGCTGTACTTTTATAAGCCCAGTAGTAAATTGTATGCAGGATTGGCACTGGATCACGTAAAGGCCAGACAGCTCACTGTGGTTGGTTGTCAGTTTGTGGAGTTCCTCATGGACTCTGATGAGGTGAGATAAATGACCCAAATAGTTTTTATTCCTGTTTAACCTTTGGCCTCTTTCTAATTTGACCTGCTGTTTGTCCTCTCTCTCTTCTGCCTGTCTTCCTCTTGCCTCCAGGATGGCCAGGGCTACCTGGAGGAGCTGGTGAGGGACATGGTGTTGTGGCTTTCCTCGTCCTCAGGACTGAAGCCAGAGCGCTGTCTGCAGAGTAACGGCCTGCTCACCACTCTCAGCCAACACTATTTCCTCTTCCTGGGGACGCTCTCTGCACACCCACAGGGAGTCAAACTGCTGGAGAAGTGTGGCCTGTTTCAGTGGTGAGTGAACAGAAAAACCTGTTCCAGGCCCAGAAAGTTTAAATAATCCCAGAGGCATTTGTTCTTTTTATGGACCGACCACAAGACACATTAGACTGAGGTCCTGTTAACAACGTGTCCAATTTGTACTTGCAGCCTGCTGAATCTCTGCTCTGTGAAGAACCAGGACGCTGTGCTCAAACTTGCTGTAACCACACTGGACTACAGCAGAGACGGTCTGGCTAGAGTGATCCTCTCCAAGATCCTCACTGCTGCTACTGATGTGAGACAGCCACAGGAGCATAAAAATACCTTCTGAAACGTGCAATTTCCTTGTACTCATCTGTGTCTGACGTTAGCTGGAGCTACATTTTTGCCACTACACTTTATTTAGAAAAAATGTGTTTTGAAAGTGCTGCAATATTCCAATTGAAAGTACAAATGGTATTACCTAGAGCACACACCACCAACTCCACCACATCAAAATTGTTTCTTATTTAATCTAGACAGTCACATAAAACATAATCTCCTTGACAACAATAACAATTCCTACAACCCTCTTGTCTCACCGTGCAGACATGTAGGCTTTATGCCACCAAACACCTCCGTGTGCTGCTACGTGCGGGCGTGGAGTTCTTCAGTAGCTGGGGCATGGAGCTACTGGTCACGCAGCTTCATGATCACAGCAAATCCGTGTCCATGGAGGCCCTGGACATTCTGGACGAGTCGTGCGAGGACAAGGTGACATGAATCGCTCGCTGACTACAGTCAAAACATTAGAGCTGTTCACTGAGAGAGACAGAGAGAGAGAGAGAAACTGAATGAACTCAGAGCAGAGCAACATGAAGCAACATTGTCCTACTCAGCAACAGCGCCCTCTGGAGGTACTAGTGGTGACTCCTTCTGCTGGCCTCCATGTCAGAGCAATGAAGTGATTTTCATGCAGGATAAAAACAAGCTTGTCAATCTCTGACTGAGTGGTCCCGCCCAGCCTCAACCAGAAGAGTTTCCACTGTAACAAATACACAAAACTACTTTTCATACTGTAGTGTATTCAAAAATTTGTGAGGTTTTGCTTCAAGTTAACACAGAATTGAGATTTTTCAAGATTTTGCTTCAATATGTTTGATTTATATTGAGCGAGGCAGAGAAAACAGGATGGATTTATATGGATTTGAGCTGTGGCAGTATTCTCCTTCTTGTTATGGCTCTGCAGTGTATTTGACTTTTTTTGATATTTTGCTGCTTCACAGGCAAACCTTCATGCGTTGATCCAGCTAAAACCAGCCCTGTCCCACCTGGGAGATAAAGGCCTCCTGCTGCTTCTCAGGTGTGCTTTATATAGCTCATATGTTTTCCTAGCCCTGTTCACATAAAGGTCACTCTCACTTCCCACTGGGGTTTGGGTTAGGATTGAAGCTTTGGTTGTATTGCACTGCACTATTGCACCTAAAGACACTGTGCATCTTTTTCTGTTTAGATTCCTGTCCATTCCTAAAGGGTTTTCCTACCTCAATGAAAGGGGTTACGTGAGCAAACAGCTGGATAAATGGCAGAAGGTATGATCACAGTATTTTTCCATAAGGGTTTTTATGCATATGGTTCTAGATCACAATAAGACCACAAACTAACAGAAGACTCAGTTCAATCCATGTGACCTTCATGTCAATTGGATTGCAGGAATACAACCTTAAGTATGTGGACCTGATAGAGGAGCAGCTAAACGAAGCACTAACAACTTACCGCAAACCTGTTGACGGAGACAACTACGTCAGACGCAGCAACCAAAGGTGAGAAGCTTGACTTTTGAATACGGTCAGCGTCATCTGACAGACCACGGGATGCTATGCATGCAACTATGTTTTTCTAATTTTTCGGGTTCTCTCCAGGTTACAAAGACCAAATGTGTATCTTCCTGTGCACTTGTATGGACAGCTGGTCCACGATAAGACAGGCTGTCATCTTTTGGAGTCTCAGGTAACAACTTTTTACCAGTTTAACAGAACACTGTGTTTACCTTTGTTCAATGCTCAATTACCTATGTGCAAGTGGTTTGTCCAGATGCAGCTGTCTGTGTTCTTACCATCTGTCCTTTCCAGAGTGTGGTACCTGACCTCAGCTACACAGTTCGCTCCCCGATGCTGGACACCTGGGAGGGCATTAAACAGCTGAAGGCTGCTCTCTGGGCACTGGTGAGGAACTCACTCGCTGTCACATCCTGTCACTTCAGTTTCTCTGTCCATAAAAGAGATGGGCTTGACGATGTGTTGTTTCCATGCAGGGCAACATTGGCTCTTCAAACTGGGGTCTGAATCTCCTGCAGGAGGAGAATGTCATTCCTGACATCCTTGCATTGGCTCAGCACTGTGAGGTGCTCTCAGTACGAGGGTATGCTTATCCTATTTCTGTTTTTTTAAACCACTTATTGCTAAGCAAAACCAAGATTTGAATATTTAAAGTCTGTCATTTTGAACAGACACTTTTTAAAGTGAGCTGGATGTTTGTGTTTTTCCTGAAATATTCCAGTATTTCCACTGACAGTGTTCTCCTGTCCACAGGACCTGTGTTTACGTGCTGGGGGTCATATCCAAGACCAGGCAGGGCTGTGAGGTGCTGAAGCAGTATGGCTGGGATGCTGTCAGACACAGTCGCAGGACGTTGTGGCCTGTCACTCCAGACGAGGTTGACACACACTTGACCTCTGAACTTTCCTCTGTGCCGAGCACGCTCAGTCTGAACTCTGAATCCACGAGCTCACGTCACAACAGCGAGAGCGAGTCTCAGCCAAGTACGTATGATTTTATCCATCAATGTCTTTAGTTAGCATTGTCCCTATTTTCCCATAATGCCCCACCATCATATATTCTGATATTTCTGGCAGCTACACCAAATGTTTGCTGTGGTCTTCATCAACTCTCTTTCAGACATGTACATAATGGACGATGACAAGTGTGATGTTCTGGACCAATCAGATGAGCCCTTCCATCTTCACCCCAAACCCATGAAGGACCGCAGCCCCTTCACAATCCTGGCCTCCACACGCTTTGTTCGCACCCGTTTCCTCAACTCCCTGTCGCTTCCCAGCAAGAAGCTGCGCTCCACCAGTGATCCCAAGACACCGTCAGGCTCTCGCACCCCTACTGAACTCAAGACCGGGAGTATGAGGCGTAACAGGACAGTGACCGAACCCTCAGTCTACAGCCCGAACCAGGGGGATGTCTTCACCCCCGTGTTTAATGGCAGAGGAATGCCAAAGAGTCCCACAGTGAGTCTGGAGACGTCCTTTGTTGGTACCAGGGGCGGCTCTGAGGAGCACCTTGTAGAGGGAAGGCTGGCTAGGGGAGGAGGCTCAGGCCTGGCACTAAGTGGTCTAGGAGGGCACGGGGCTGTGGAGCACCCCAGCCGTGAGCGGGAGCAGAGCAGCCGAGAGCGCCTGGCAGGAGGAGATGGCGGCTCCTCTTCTAGCGGAGGCAACGTAGGAGGGGTTGGCGGTGGAGGTACTCAGTTTAAAAGCCGCAGTCAGAGCTTTAACACGGACACCACAACCAGCGGCATCAGCTCCATGAGCTCCAGCCCCTCTCGGGAGACCGTTGGCAACCCTGAGCACCCCGAACCTGAACCAGACTCTTCTGACTGTGTGAGTCTCAACACAGTGGTTTCTGCCAAGACTGTCAAAACCCTCTCCTCCCTCACGCCCCAGGCTCAGACCAACCACTTGTCAATGTCCAAGTCGTCCACTGTCTCTCTGGTACCGCCTGGCTCCTCGCACACACTCCCTCGCCGGGCTCAATCGCTCAAGTCTCCTTCGGTCACCACCATCAAGAGTTTGGCTGACTGCAGCTTCATGTACACCAGCCCAAGAGACGCGCTGGGCTACGCTACGCTGAAGAGGCTGCAGCAGCAGAGGATACACCCATCTTTGTCTCACAGTGAAGCCTTAGCTTCGCCTGCCAAAGACGTGCTCTTCACCGACACAATTACCATGAAGACTGGCAGCCTGGACTCTAGATTAACGCCTCGCAGGTAAGTCATAGTGATGGGGAGCGAACGTTTTCTTTTTGTTGCTTTAATCTATTCGTTTTAACAATATGTCTTTTTGCGACATGAGAAAAACGTGTTGTTGTTCCAGGAACAACCCAAATATGCCTCCTCCATTTAGCTTATGTAGAGTTTTGATTTCTTAGCAGCGATGGATGTGATAATGTGTTCTTTGTGCTACCTTCTGCTATGTGTGTCAGATTATCAGACAGAAGGCTCACCTGTCCAGAATCCAGCATCTTAAATCCGTACCGCAGGCTGTCCAGAACAATCGCACCGTGGTGGGTGGAGCGACCCAATGTCATCTTGAGTAGAGAATTAGCTTCTAGCACAGAGCCAGACAATTAGGTCCTTGTTGCTTTTAGCGTAGTTGCAAATGCAGTTCCTTACCTACAGTTGTGTTAAAGTTGATTTGACTCCCATAGCCCTGTAGTGCGACTTAGCCCCGTGTAGATTGATCAGTTGCTGGTTGTTCCTGGCCCTTGGGGCGGAGACTCTTAAATTAATCTGTGAATTATTTCCTGGAGTTACCTCATCATGGGATTGTCTCGAGAAATATACATCATATACAGCAAAATATTCATTGCATTTGAGCAGTTTGACAAAATTGTCGATAACCCCGATAAGAAGTTGAGCCTTCATACACCTTTTAATCTCTTACTCTCTTACTGTGTCTGTTTTCATTGGAAAGCTATGGACGAGTGGTTTTTGGATACTTCACCGATTTCAAAGTTTTTCTATCCCTGAAGACACAAACGTTGTCTTGTATCATAATTGGATGTCCTCTGCTGAGAGTAGCTGCCGCTCTTAAGAGTCTGTTGAGATCCCAACGTCCTTCTCACTGCCTGCTCACTGAGTCTCTGTGCTTTTATCCAACAATTTTTCATTTACTCCCCATGTTCCTTTTCTGTCCCAGTCTCTCCCCCCGGATCCTCTCACGCACCTCTCCTCTTGCCCTCCCTAGGTTTCTGAAAGCTCTGAGCTTTGCCTCTCTGGATAAAGAGGAGCTGCTCAGTCCCATCAACCAAAGCACCCTGCACCGCTGCTCTTCAGTGCGCTCTATGGTGTCCGGCATCACCTATGGGTGCAACGATGACTACATTGGCCTAGCACTGCCCATGGACATAAATGATATGTTCCAAATCAGAGACTTGGCTTACTTTCAGCAGAGGATCAGCCCCCCTTCTGAAGAGCGCAAACGCTTCCTCTTTGGTGATGGAGATGGTAAATAGAACTTCATTTATAATCAAATGACACGTAGTATATTTGAGCTCACCCTGGTTCTTCCCTCTGCAGGGGACCGCCCTCCTATCCCACTACTAAAGCAGCAGTTCAGTATCTCTGAGCTGATAGTGTGTCGAGGCGACACCCAGAACCACACGGTGGGCTTGGACGAGACGGGTCTGCAGGATCACTCCGAGGAAAACTGCCTGTATTGTGTGGGAGCCATCGTCCTCGGATACCCGACACAACCACAGTTCAACAGCACACAGCCATGCACAGGTGAGCCCACAAACACACACACACACACACACTTCAGCCATTCATATGGATATACTTTAAGGTCAGTCCAGAAAATAATAAATGCTCTGTTTTGTTTTCTCCCTGACAGACTATGTCGACTTTCCTTCATGGGGAGGCAAGAGTGGCCATCGCCTGGAGGTGATGCCTCAGTCCAAGTTCTCTGGGGTGTCAGGTTGCAGTGATGCAGCGGTGTCACAAGGCTCCATCTGTAGCACGCCCACCCCTGGAGACGTTGTCCTCGGTAAGAATTAATCACAACATGCGGGATATCTTCTGAAATACCAAAACAAACGATGCACTCTTTTATTCAGTAAAGTAACAATACTCTGCAAGAATCACCACATAAAATGCAGCCTCTTTCACGACTGCATGGTTGTTAAAGTCTGTGAATGAGAAATGGAATAAAAAGGAGGTGCAGCTCCGCATTTATTTTATTTCTTTGTGTCTCAGGCGGAAAGGCGATATCAGAGGATGGCCCCGCCTCTCGAGTCTTGCTGAGGAAGGAGGTTCTCCGCCTCATCATCAACCTCAGCTCCTCTGTTGGAACCAAAGGTCACGAAACAGGGCTACTGACGTAAGGCTTTTACTTCAAATTTTATAGACATTTTCATTTGCAGAACTAAGAAATAGTTTTTACAGGTCTGTTAAATCACCTCTGTCTTTAGAATAAAAGAGAAGTTTCCATATGCGTTTGACGACATCTGCCTGTACTCTGAGGTTTCTCACCTCTTGGCCCACTGCATGTTTCGCTTGACCTCAAGACGTTTCATACAAGAGCTCTTCCAGGATGTGCAATTCATGCCAGTAAGAAAACTAATCCTCCCCACTCCATTCTGAATCTCCACATGTACCCCATATACTCAAACAATTTTCCCTCTCTTCCAGATGTACGAGGAAGCAGAGGCGATCCTGACGAAGCTACCAAAACCTGTCGAGGAAGACGTCGACCCTCCGGAACAATCCTGATCACCCCTCCCCCTTTGTGTTCCATTCACAGCCCCAGTCCTGCCACCCTACAACACGTGGAACGAACGCTTGACTGAGAGAGATTAAGTTATGGCTCCAAGGATGGGGAAACGTTTGGTGTCTTTCTGTTGCTCAGAAACAGAGTTCCTTAGCCAAGGACATCAAGGAAGTGGTCACCACTTACCTTTCTTCTAGCTGAGTCAAGCTGGGCATCAACAGACATCAGTATCCGTAAACTAGGTTTAACCTGACATGCCTAATGCTGTCTCAGACTTTATTATCTTCTTTTAACAGGAACAAGGGGAGCAGTTTAACCAAATACTGTTTTCACATGGTTTGGCAATCTTGAGCAACATTCAAAAATACATCAACATAATGCTTAAGGACAAGCTGGATCGTTAACACTCACATTGTGTTTGAAACAAGACGAAAAAAGAAAAGAAAATGAGACTATTCTATCAACATTTTATCTCTTTCCAGAGGTGTTTTTTTCTGTAATGAAATGAATAAGGCATGTTGTTGTGTCTGCCCAGTGATTCCTCCGACCTGCGTCCTTTTCTCCGCAACGAAACAAAAACACTACAGAGGAATCCTGTTGTTTTATCTGGAGCCTTCCTGGCTCATGTCCCGCCCTGACCTGTGATCTGTTCTAGCCAGATAAGCGCTTTTGCTTCTCTCACCTCATCGCTTCCTACAAACCTGTAGCCTCTCATTAGCACAGACCCTGAATTCCTTTTCTATTTCTTGTATCTCAGACAATCAAACATCACATCAAGTATAATATTTTCTTAAGCTCTATGTATGCCACCCCTACTCGGTACATGAGAATAGCATGTAATTTAATGCTAGTTTATGCCATCCTTTACTTCTGTAGGACCTTTATTGTATTTTATTCAGTCATTACATTTTAAGTGAGCTTCTCAGGAGGCGGTTGGTCTTTGGAAATGTGCTCCGTCGTACAAGTTATCTGTAGAATGACTGATTACAGATTTAGTACCAGACTCTGCTCAGAAACCTGCATAAGCCCCGCAGCTCTACTCAACTATGCCTTCTTACCTCTGTGCTTCACCTCCACTGCATGTGCAACAAGCATGGCAAAGTTGTAATATCACCTTAACGCATTTCTTGCTTGTAAAACTTTATAAATAGGTTGCCATTACATGCTGCCATCACATTGTATGATCTCTCACATTGTAATGACCCCCCCCACCCGCCGGCTCTGTTTCCACAACCCAAGATCACTATCTGTCATTTGCTGCGATAGGGGAGGGGGTGTGAGTGTGTGTGCTGACTAAAGGATTTTTAAAAGGTTTCCAGGGAAACAGAGATCTCTGTTTCCATTGGCTTGTTTTTGCTATAATGCTGCTACAAAAATGGACTCGTAGAGAGATGATTCATAGATCAGCTGAGTGATGTCAGATCCGATCTATTTATTATATGTCTGTACCATAGAGTGAGCTCAACCAGAGAAGAAAAAAAGTTATTTATATTTTTTCCTCAAGACTGTATTATAATTTAAAACGATTTTTTTTTCTTTTTTTGTTGCCTGAATCGTGGTTTCCCTTGTATAATGTGTACAGTATGTTTTGGGGGCATTGATGACCTAAAGAAACATACAATCCTATCAAAGGGATGCATTGTTAATAAAACTAAATTTGAAATACCTGACATGTTTGACATTTTCTAATTAGGAGTCCACGCCAATTAGTGACCAAAAGGGAAAACCAAAAAGAAAAGAATAACGGGTTTTGTGTCCACGGCCTGATGAAGGCAACACCATGAACTAACTTCATGAGGCGTTGGTGGGACACCTGGAATTGAACCCAGGACCTTGTGACTAGGAGGGAGCTGTGCTATCCACTGAGCTACCTTGCTGCTGAACGAGGGGTTGGGGCTGGGAATTGAACCCACGACTTTCTGACTGACTTTTCACTCTGGAGTTTGTGTGTTCTACCTGCGTCTGTGGGTTTTCTCTAGTTGCCCCCCCACAGTCCAACCACATGCACGTTGCAGTTGTGTTGGAAACTAAATTGACCATAAGCGTGAATGGGAGGAGGAACGGTTGTTTGTCTGTGTACGCCAGTCCTGTGGTAACCCTTGCAGGGATTACCCTGTCTCTGTTGACCCAGAACCAGTTTGATAATACGCTAGAAGGAACAGTTTTGGTCTCTTCATTAACTTCAGTACGTGCATGTGTCTTGTGCTCTGAAACAAGAAGTGATCATGAAAAACGGATGTGTTTTTAATAAGGATATGTATTTAAGTAATACAAAAATTCAACATTTTCACACTGATTGCACTTTTTTTTACAGTATAACATACTGCATTTGAGGAAACTATCATATGAAATGCTGGGGTGCGAGTTAATCACCTGAAACATAATTTAATGTCTTCGCACAAAAAAAAAAAAAAATTCTACTCATTTAAAAAACCCTTTGAATCCTGCCCAGCTGCAGCGCTCAGAAAGAGATCGATGCTTATTGCAGTAGTCCCCTGTTGCATTGCTCAGAAATATTGCACAACTGTATGTTGTTGACAGTCCCCTGGTCCATTTCTGATTGAGGTACATGGTTAAGTTAATAATTTCTATATAGACGAGCCAGATACCCAACTCTTGTTTTACTATCTCTGTCCATTCCTGGGTTCATCTTTTGCGGCGTGTTACGGAGGTATTTACTCATCGGAGCTGGCAGAAACAGTTTTCGTTGTCAGCCCTCAGAGGCGGTTGATTCTCTCCTCTTTTCCTATAGTAATTGAAGGCCCGCTTGCCGCTGAGACATCCTTTATGGAGTTTGAATCGGCTCCTGTTTACTGTCACTGTCGTCGTAGCTCATATTATCATAGACTTGTCTAGCGTGTCTCGTCATCACCAGATCCTGGCTGGCATTCGCTTTGTCCTGTTGCAGCTGCAGCAGCACCGCCTTGTTCACACCGGGACCTGAGAACAGCAAAACGGGCAGATTTGAGTCCTCGCTCTCAGCTTCATCCTTTCCCTCAGGTGCTTAAAAAAAGGTGCATACCAAAGTAGCTGAGCAGCACAGGGAGGAAGATGAGTCCATGAGCCAGCCCCAGAAGTGTGATGATCAGATTTAACCGGAAGAAGAAGATCTGGATGAGCTGCGCTTTGGCAAAAGCCAGCACAAGGATGCCTGGCAGGTTGGTCATAGCAACACCAGCAAACACCTTCAGGGTGCAAAATATGCATGTTTAACTCAGACAGCAGCCAGTGAGCGGGGGTGCGCATACATGCAACTGTGAGGGGCTAAAACTGAACAGTATTAGCTCTGCCAAGGAGGCTATGGTTTCACCAATTTCTGATTGTTTATTTATCATTAGCAAGATTACACAATTTGGCTTATGACAGATAAATCACGTAAACTATCAGGCAGCTTACATTTAACTATATTGTAGCTCTATTACAGACAGTTGTGTAATATTGTTCATCCTTGGCAAACAGTATATCAAGTGAGTGAAATTCTAGTTTCCTTTAAATTTGGGAACAACTCTGGACTAGGTGCCTTAAATCTGCTGTTGACTCACCGCACTCCCCATATTGGCCGTAGCCTCCTTAGCTCTTTCCACGTGCGAGGCCTTGGTGCTGAGAGCAAAGGCTCTTGTCATGTGAGACACAAATTCCACAGAGATGCCCACCGCCTGTAAACAAGACAGCAAATATATATCATGATTATTTCAGAAACTCCAGACTCCAGTTTCAAAAAGAAAATGAAAAGAATCAAAATAAGACGTAGATTATAGATTCTTTTATAAATACATTCTTTACTTGAACTTCCACCGTGGAGGATACCATGCAAGCAATACGACATACAGGCTGAGCTGCGCTCCTCATCACAGACACATTCTTACCGTGACCAGGTTGATAAGGGCCACTGCGTTGTAGTCGATACCCCACAGTGTCATGACGCCCACAGTGTCCACGATGATCATGATTATGGTGATCAGGTTGAGCAGGCCGGAGCGCAGGTCCAGACCCAGAAGCAGGCAGCACACCACGAAAGTTGGCAGCAGACACAGGGAGATGTTGAAGAGTCCCTCTGGCACAATAGTCAGGTACTGCTCGTAAAACACATTAGTCAGCCTGGAAGATGGAGGAGAAGAAGAAGCAAAACACTGGTCAGACAAAAACAGACTAGTCGCATTTTACGCTGTATAAAATAAGGACAAGACATCGGCTTCATGTAGATGGAAGGTTTCATGACGGAGTTTGGGAACTGAAAGTACATACGTGTATGGAAATACTTCAAAGTCAGGTGAGGTGCCAGGGACTTTCCTCATGCCCATGGTGATGTTGTGGGCCAGCTCTCTGGACTTCTGCAGCGCAGCAGTGAACTCCTGAGAGTTGGTTAAGGGTGTGTGGTAAGCCATGAACCGAGAGGCTGGGAACATAGGAGGAATAATAATAATAATAATAATAAGGTTCCCTCATTATTAGGATTTCTTTGACCACTTTGCGATGGCTTACCTATAATCTCTCCAGTCGCATCTCTCACCACAGCCTTGTCATAGGCCCCAAGACCTCTATGAAAAGTTAAAAAACAAGACGTGAGAATATTGTTTCCGCGTTGTGATGTTTTGCTTGTAGAATAGAATAGAATAGAATGCTTTATTGTCATCATACACAATGTACAACAAAATTAAAAAGACAACTCTGTAGTGCTGTGGTGTATTCGTGCAATTACGATACACACCCTTTGGGGCACTCAAGGTCAGGCCTGTTACCCAGGAAGTCAGGGAGGAAACGGTTGAATTTTTCTACACTGGGCCTGAGGACGCCATTCACAGCGCGAGGCATACATTTCCACGTACAAGGGGAATCAGCTTTTGAGACATGGGAGCAGAGAGAGGGAGAGTAGTGATAAAATACAGTTGCAAGGAAAGGAAAGGAAATACTGAGTACAGTGCAGTCTGTAAATGTATTTTGTTCTCAGCGAGGATACTCACTTTCAGTTGAAGGACAGAAGTTCCCAATATTTGCACCGCTGCTGTACAGACGGCAACATTTGGATTCAGGGTTCAGCCAGTCGATGTAATCATCCACCCAAGAGTTGGAAGGAATGGCCAAGTAGGAGCTACACATTGTGGAAATACAGGAAAGTCTGCTGTTAATTTTCCAGTGTCCATGATCCCCATTAATTTAATCTGATACTATAAAACCTAATGACAAGGGTTTTAGACAAATCAAGATTTGGGTGATAAAACTGATGCTACAGAAAATGTAAAGATGAATAAATGTTTGAATTAAAAACAAACTTGCATTCATTGGCAAAATGATAAAGTACCACAATTACATGAAATACATGATTTACTCTCATCCTGCTCGTTTGAGAGGCTCCCTTTATCTGCTCGGTGTCATTCATATAACTGGGTTAATCGTTAACTGATGTTTTTGTCTAGTATACAAAAGGTGGACGCTAGGATACCAGGTACGGGTGTTCTTGAACTCAGGTTCAAGGATCTGTGATTGACAAAATTTTGATAATAATGTAAAGGACACAGGCACTCCTTGTTCATTTATGCTGAGTTATTTAGTGTTGAAAAACTCACAGGTCAGGATAGTTGGTGGCGTACTGGATCTTCTGGGTTAGCGAGAATTGATCGCAGCCCACGCTGGAGCAGACTGCATTCATGCCCTCCACACTTGTGAAGTTGAAGCCCTTTTTTGTGACAAAGTAAACAGGGGCTCCAACTTCAAAATATTTGTACAAGAACTGGAAATAGTCCAACATATAAGAGCCCTGTGCAGAAAAAAAAACAGATTTTAGTAAGGTTAGCACAAGACCGTATGAGCATAAATCTACTGGTATCGTTGACGTGAGTACTAACCTTGGGCATAGCCAGCTCCTGATCCAGGCCAACGGTGACATTAAACATGAGGAATATAGAGCCACAGAGCATGACCATGAAAACCAACATCTGCAGAACACAAGATAAAATGACATTTTTATTATTATTTTTTTAAATATATTTCAGGCACATCAGAGGCCTCAGGTTGATAATCTGGAATATCTGAAGTGCTTGTTTTACCACTATGACCCTGCTGTAGCGACTCAGTAGGGCGGGGGCGTAGTATTTCCTCATGAAGGGCAGCAGAAATCCCTCATTTGGCTTGTTTGGACGCTGCGTTGACACTGTGACGCAGCAGAGCAGTTCACAGCGGTTTTTGTCTTGGCGCCGGGCATCCAGGGACAGCAGGGCCACAAAGGCCGTCATCTGCAGGATGAAGTCCATGAGCACAGCCAGAGCGGCGTACAGAGCAAAGGTCTTGACTGCTGGCATGGTGGACAGCCCCCCTATCAGTGTATCAGAGACATGATCACAGGTTAACAGGTTGTGTGAAGACTCTGGTGTTTGGCAAGTGACAGTCACATCTTTGAATATGTCCCGCTCATCTGTTGCTCCTACCCAGAAAGAAGCAGACAGACTCGGACAGGCTGCACAGGAGCATGCTGGGAGCTACGTTTCCAAGGACACGGCCGATCTGCTCCTCTCTTTTTTCTCCAGGCCTTCGAACATCTCTCTGCAAGGATGCATGTTTCACTTCAGGGAATATCCATATTACTTAAAAACCATCTATATTAAACCAATACAGTGCACAATATGTACCTGGAACTCCAGAACAAAGATAAAGATGTTGTCAGCTCCTACAGCGAGCACCAGGAAGGGAACGACCTGCAGAATGACCAGCGAAGAAGGGATTCCTATCCAGGAGTAGAAGCCCATGGACGCCAGGACGGAGCAGCCCACCACCATGATCCCACCCAGGCCCACCAGGAACTTGGAGTCCACCTTGAAGACAGAGCGATAAGAATCCAGATGTGTATTCCACTCACTGAACCACGTGCTTCCCATATCTATGCTAAATCATGCTTTCTGTATTGTATAAATTTATGGCCAATAAACCTACGGGCTCCACTGAGAAGATAGCACTATACAGCTGAAACAGCCACACTGCAGTTTCTTCTTATCACATGGATGATAATATAGCTTCATAAATGTCACTTTGTTGTTGAAAGGTTATCGTGACCCAGGCAGTCATTGCAGGCGTCTTTTTTTTTTGTGAAAAACAAACCAATAGGTGTTGCAACAGCTGAATAAATATATATGTGTGTGTGTGTGTGTGTGTATGAGAGAGAGAGAGAGAAAATATAATAAAGGTTGACAGTGGATTCTTACCAGTATACGTTTCCATGAAGAGTACTCTCCCAGAGCAACAGCAATGTAAATAAAAATGACAGCATAGCTGATCATAAAGATTGGGATGTCTTCTGCTGTGGTTCGATTTATCTCATCCTCCAGGGACCTCTGTGGAAAGAGGAAAGGATTTGATGTGGGGAGCGGGTCCAGAGCAAACTCAAAGATAACGGGCGCAAGATAATGAGGTGAAAAAGTGGAAAGGATGCAACGTGACCCTTGGACAAGCTGTAACAGCAGGTCTTTATCAACGTGGCACTGATTATAGTTATTTTTCACATTTCCGAATTGACCAAATATGAGAGGAGGAACTAGATGGAGGGGTGCTCATCTCAAACAAGAGATGCTAAGGTTACAGGGTAAACCCTGTGCAGATCTGGAATTAAAGGTTCAGTGTGCAGAATTTATTATCTATATTAATGAAGTTCTATGTTAACCCTCCAGTGGAAGACATATTTAGGATGCATATGAATCCCAGGTGTTAACAGACAAACTGTCCACTGTAGCTCAGGACAGATGTCTGAGCAGGGTTTAGGTCACTGGGCATTCTTGAAACTTGCATGATGTGATTTGTGAGTTTACTGTACCTCAGCCATGTATGCAAAGGTGAAGTTGTTGGCAGGGTTCTTCTGGTAGTCTTGGACAATTTTAAGGAACTCTGTTTCCCACTGCATGGCCACCTTAAACTTGGCGTTGTCTCGAGCGTAGTTGTTGAGCGAGAAGGTCAGGATTAAAGCCTCGGCATTGGTGTAGTCATCATCTGGGCAAAAGAAAGAAGATTAGCAATGATGGAACACGTTAGCAGTGCAGAGAACTGAGTGTAAAGAATAAAGCTAAAAGTCACTAACTCTTATAGCCTCCCACTGCTAGGAAGGAGAAGACTGGAGCTCCGTAGTCAGCCATGCAGCTCATCCCCAAATCAGTGATGTCTTTGAAGGACAGGGGAGAGCTTGAAAAGAGACAGGAAAAGGAAAGTTGCTTTAAAATCTCTGTGAGGATGCAAATCAGTCGCAATTGCTTTGAGGCTTGGCTTGAAATGTTTTTGCTGAATCCGTACTTGAGGCAGTAGATCAAGTGGTCTCTCCAGTCCACCTCTTTGGTCACTCCCAGCTCTGTCATGTTCACCTTAGCGTTAATGTTGTCCAGGCTGTTCTGGAAGTATTGTGGCAAACTGTTGGTCGCACAGTCCGTCAGGGAGGGGTTGTTTGGGTTCAGGGGTGCGAAGCACACATCCTTCAGACTTGCTGTGCGGTTCAGATCCTCTGACCAGAACTCAATGTTCTGAAAAAAAGAGGCATTGTGTGGAGGTTGGTATGGAACATTCTGAGATGATGTGTTTTTCCACTATTTCATTTTTCCCCCCAGGTATTGCGGTTAGACACCTTGGCAGAGGTATGTCCTCTACTGAGTGACGTTCTGATTTATACCTGTATTCGTGTCTGCAGCTGCAGCAGCTCAATGATGAGATCTTTAGATAGGATCCCGCTGAAGTTCTGTTTTCCAAACAGCAAGGAATCATAAACGTGGGCCTTCCTGTTTGGTGCTGTCAAGATCAGCTGGTTGGTCCTGAAGAAGGGGTCAAAGTGTGTGTCGTGGAAGTTCTTCTCCTGGCGAGCCCGGCTGTTGGGAGCGGACCATAGCTCCACTGGGTCAGTGGTGAGCTCGATGGATTTCAGGCCGGCACCGAAAACAGCCACAATGGCGGCTGACAGCAGCAGCACCTTAGATAAAAAATTTATATTAGTCGAATTTTGTTGAAAGCCCCTGTGACTACAAATACATTTATACATTTTTAACTGTTGAGAGTGTTAATGCAATGCAGGATAATGCAAAAAACAACTGGAAAAATGACCATGAAATTTGATTATACCATGTGGCAGGGGAAGTCAAGCAATCCTTTGGGCTTTCTAGCATTAAGCAAGTAAGATTTTTTTTTTTGACACATTTCTGTTTTTCTTAGAGAGTAATTCATGGATCTTGATGACAAACATACTAATCACGAGTGGTACTCACAATGACTTTTACCTCAGTGCTTTGCTTGAATAGACTTACTGTGAAAGGATAAGTGGCCATGAGGATTCCCCAGTGCCGGAACTCTGAGCTCAGGAAAGCATGAGCCGCCAGGCTGTTCCTGTCAGTGCACGTCACCTCAGATGGGTCAATAACTCGCTGAGAGACATCATTACTGTTCATGTCTTTGCCTCCGTCCTTCCTATTTCCTTTCATTTCATCCTCTTTCTTCTTAGACATCACCCAGCAAGAGACAGTGAGGTACAACAGGAAGGCAAATATCAGGAGACAAAGCAGGATGATGGAGATCACAAGAAAGCCGTCTGTGCCCAGCAGTCTGAAGGGACCTGGGGGCAGTGGTGGAGGGGGGACCCTCGGGCATGACTCTTGGCAGTCTTGGCAGGAGCAGACTTGGCCTCCTGAGGGTGTGGTCTCATTACACTTCAGTGCATGTCCATTGTAGGGGACCACACCCTTTGGTAGGCCCTCAGTGTCTCCCTCGTTCATCAGCTTGAAGTCGATGTCCAATGGAGCCAGGCCGTTGCTGGAGTCCCCCTGGAAGTCATACCAGCGCTGAGCGGTACACAGCTTGGCACCGTAACGTCCACACATGGCGGCGATGGCGAAGCCCCCTGTGGCAGGTATCCTGACGTTTTTACAAGACTGGAATGCCCCCTCCGCAAACGTTTTGCTGAGGAAGGACTCGTAACCCACCACAGCTTCCTTTGTTATATTTTGCTCATTGGTGACGTTCATAACCTTTGTGATTTTCATCACCTGGCTCTGGTTGGGGCTGCAGGTGTTGATGCAGTGCAGGTGGGCAAAATTCTCAGCGCAGGAGGGACAACGATTCAGCACGACCTTGGACATGAACAGACTCTGCTGCAGGGAATCTAGCTGATTGCGAGAGCAGCAGCCGTAAGTGTTTTTCTCGCCACGGTCCAGCATGGGACATACCTAGAGCCAAAACAGGTACTATGTTAACAACACATTTTGTTGGAAATGGCCCAACACCACAGCATTATTTATATCTGTTCTTCAAACATGCAGACCTGTTTGAGTTTGTTGTAGTGTTTTCCAGTGATTTGTCGGGCCCTGCTGTAGTCCACACAGGGGACAGTAGGTGTAATGAGGGAACTGTTTATCGATGGGTTCCTTCCACACTCCTCATAGAAAGCACAGTAGCCAGGCTCATGCTGGGCCTCAGTCAGAACCTGAGAGGAAGACAGAGTTTTCACAGACACTTTAATTAACGAGAAAAATTAAAATAAATAAATACATAAATAAATAATTATATTATTATATAAATAAATTATAAACACACACAACCCTTTTGTGTGTATCCCTACTATGTATTGCCAGTGAGCTGAGCTGAAGGTTGAAAAGTGTTGTGGAGCTACTGTAAACACCTGACGTCAGCGGTGGTATTTGAATTCGTCCCAATTTCACTCAGTTTCAGTTCTTTACCTAGGTGACCCTTGTTTAAGAGTGTGGATGCAAACACCAAATCGAATACATTTTAATATCAAAAGTATATATATGAATAAAGTCAGTGACTTTGACAATTGTAGTTCAGTATGTTCAAATATCTTAATAAACAGCTTGAATAGAGCCAACGAGCAGCAGCACAATGAAATGTACATTTTCACTGGTTTGTTTTTTTTAATTTGGCTTTTACCATCTTCCATGAAATTCAACTGACGGCTCAGACGACACTTTATCTTTTCTCTGCCTATGTGAACACTTCACTTCAACTTTGAATGAGTCTAAGAAAGCAGTGAAATACTGTCTTATGGTCCTTTAGTGTCAAAATAAAAATAATTTAAGTTGTCATTTGTGATTACATACACTTTATATCAGTGATTACAGATATTTGTGTCTTACATGTAAATTGATTAAATCTATAAAGATTTTAGATTACAAAAGTAACTCACTAACAAAAAGAAAATGACCAGATCAACTCACCACACAAGTCAGAAAAACGACCAGGCTCCTTACGTAGACCATGATTCCTGCCAGAGTCCTCAGGTACAGCGGACAGGAGTGTATAGAAATCAGTGTTGGACGGATGAATGATTCATTAGAGTAAGACAGTGACAGGAGTGCTCTGTGGTCCTCGCTCCCCTATCACCTCTGTTGGGGTTGGGGAAGGTGAATCACGGGGAAAGGCCCAATGTCACCGCTCCTGTTGACGTCTCAGCTTTCTTATCTGGTCTGATGAGGTGACTGGCCAACCACAGCAACGAATGATCAATACCACTGTCTGATAATTAACATGGGAGGGATTTTGATAGGGTTTCATGGGAGAGCGAAAGCAGAAGGAAGAAACTATGGGAGAATCCGAAATAACAACCACGCCCAGTTCTTCACACGCGTGTCACCATCAACTTTAAGTTAAAACAACAAATCTGTTTCTGTAAATCTGTTTCTACTGAAAAACACTGGTTACTCCAAATCACTTTATGATTGTTGTTGTGCATTTTACACCACAAAGTACAGTACACCCCACCACAGTAATCCTCAACATGACCTTTAGACCGTAATATAAGTGACACTGATGGGTGCAGTCTATCTGATCTTCAAGGTGCATGGTGTCTGCTCATTCTCTTGTAATCTTTTCTTTCTGATTTTTTTTTTGTGTTTGTTTTGTTTAAACATCATCCATCGAAATCCATTAAAAGACTGATTCTAGTTACAGGTCATCATGACCAATCACTTCCTACTCAATAAAAGTTTTATAATAATTGCTTTTATCGCATGTCAAGGACAGACTGGAGATAAAGCTCACAACGAAGGCTGCACGGTCACACCGTGGGCAAAATCAGAGCATCGGAGATATCAGGGTGAAGGTGCATGAGCATCTGCATTAGTGATAAGCAGAGATGGTAAAATAAGACAAGATATTGTATGTTGCTGTTCTTTGCTCAGTGTACAATGCAGAATTTGGTAACTTGAACAAAACAAGAAAGGACTGCAAAACTGCAGGGATAAAAAAGATAGATAAAAAGAGAGACCATGACGTGAGACTGTAGTACTTATAGGTTATTTCTATCTGTAGTTCATGCCTTTTGTTTGTGATTTACCACCACCTTATATTGCTCCTTACAAATAAGATACAAAAACGTAAAAGCAAACTGGGAAAAAAAGAATTCCACTGAAATGCAGAAGTGAATTATAGAAACAACAGCAATCATAGAATTCAAGTAATATGTATTTTAGTTGTTGTCTTTAAGTGTGCAGGCTTCTAATTATTATTCTTCCTGTGACTGACCATTGATTAAAAAAGTCTGTGGAAAAAAATATCGCCATCTCTCCTCCAATGTGCCCAAGGTCGAGTATCTGTCTTAAGTATTGCAACTGATCTGAACCCCAGATAGCTCACACTTTACCCCTTTATGAGCTTGACAACCGCTATTTATTGTGCTGTCAGGATGGTGGAGCAAGCTGGTTATCTTGGCTGGCCTCCAGGTAAAGGCATAGCTTCGTTGGAAGGACTTAGCTATCAGCTGAAAACTGGCTGAGAGGATAAAAATTCTCTGTGTGATGGAAATACCAGGATCCTCAAATCTCTGCCATGATCATCACAATCACCTAATCATTTGAAATTGAAAGTCATCAACTCTAAGCATTTGATTGTCTATTTCACATCAATATATTCCTGCCTTTGTTTTATATATTTAATTATTTATATTTGTGTATAGAAGTTTATACATCTGTTACATTTGTTGCTCATATATTTTCTAGTTTTGATTGTTTTTGTATGAATTAGTCTCTAAAACGCTAAAGATCTATGTAATTGATATTTGATGTCGTAATCTAATTTTATGTAAAGCACTCCGAATTGCATCTGGTTTGTTCAAAATGTGCTAGATAAAAATAAAAGTTGATTGATCAGAGATAAACTGCTGATCGTCCAGCACAACAACACAAATCAAGCAAGCGCTTCACTGCACTAACCTGGCACATGATTCAGATCTTTACCCATTATAGAAGACAAACTGTGTCAGCCTGATCTGATTCCACTTGGTCCTCACTAACAAGCCATGATTTTTATTTGGGTTTCATCATGGCAGATTACTAGATGGGAGGGGGGATGTGAGACTCAAACATGCCACCCTGACCCATGACAACTTGCTGACATTAAAGACCATTACCGAAATGTGCACATCGAGCCAAAAGTCAAACACTTGCATACACGTGTCATACTCTGCCGAATACCCACACTCTTTGTCTTTATTAATTCATTTATCACTTGACACAACTGTTTTGTTTCTGGTGGAGAACCTGTTCATTAAACCTGACACAAAGAAGAAAAGAGGACAGTTCAATATAACCGGGCGCAGGTAGTCATGACTTAGGACATTTTTAGGACATTGTGGTTGTTGTAACTGTGCAGGTATGCAGGGGTGTGCTACTCCACATTGTGTCTGCAAAGGCTTCATTCTTCAGTCTTCGATCCTGTTTTGCTGGTGAATGAGTCACTAAAAATCTATCTCCACTGGGAGGTGGGGGATTCAACACATTCAGGTGAAAAACAAACCTGTAGCTTGCTATGATTGCTGAGAGTTAGAGATATCACTGCATGGCCTTCAGATCCTTTTTACTGAAGTGACTAAAAAGGTAATTAAACAGTTTATGCACATGGATTATGTATGAACTGCAGGTTCATACAAGATGCTTTGTACCATATGTAATGGGAAGCAGTTTTCAGGGAGTTGACCAATACTCTGATTACTGCCACACAAATGAGAGCAAGAGCGAGAGTCAGACCCTGTGTGTGAACTTTAACATAGTGTCACAGGGAGAAGACAATGTCTTGGTCTAGTCAGTTAAGTGTAAAAGAGTGAGCTTGCTTCACTTTCTGTTCTGAATAAATCAATAAATCTTAGGGAATCATGGTTTTATTCCAGAAAAGTCAACGTAACCAGGACAAAGCATTTCCTATCCCTATGAAAAATACAATCATTTGGGAGTAAAACATGTGGCTCATTTGGACAGTTTTTTATATTTTAGTACTAAAAAAATAATTCAAAGGTACACATAAACATAAAAAAGGGGGGAGAATACATGCAACAGTTTTTAAAGTTCATTTAAGGTTCACTATCTGAACTTTAAAATTGAGTGAGTATGAAAATGGACAAAAAAAGTTGCAATTCAAAATCTGCGTTGCTTGTTATTAGGTCCAAAGTCTCCAGGTCCAGGGATGCCTCGGGGGAAGCCGCCCTGACCTCCTCCAGGCATGTTGTTGTTTCCCTGCCCCTGCATCAACGGAGCATTCTCAGCAGCCATGCCAGGAGTACCTGCAGGACCAGAACCACCACCCATAGAGTTTCTGTTCATCCCATGGCCGCCCATGTGCATCCTCATATCTTGCTCCCTATTTTCAGAGAAGTTGCCTCTGAAGCCCTCCTGCTGCCTCTTCATCATCTCCTCGTTACGCATCCTCATCTCCTCCTCTCTCCTCCGGCGCTCTTCCTCCTGCCGCAGCTCAGCCTGTTTCCTTTTCTGCACCTCCTGACTGTGGAGTTCCTCCATCCTCCGCAGCTCCTCCTGGCGCCTCAGCAGGTCCTGTCTCATCAGCATCACCTGATGCTCGTGTCTGGCCGCCTCCATCTCAGCCTCCAGCTTCTCCTGAGCCTCTTTCATGTTGCGGTCCACCATCTCATACTGCTGCTTCTCCATCTCCATCAGGGCCTTCCAGCGCATGGCATACTCAAATTCGAAGGAGCCCGGCTGGGCAAATCTAGGAGGCTGCTCGCGCTCTTTGTGATACTGCTGGTTTTTGTTGACAAGCTTCTCTGAGAGTCCCTCCTCTTCATCGAGCTGCTCCATGGGTTCCACTGTGATGGGGCGAGGGAAGGCTGTGAGAACATAAGCACCATCGCTGCACTTATCTAGAGCTTTTCTTGCAGCTGGCTTTGAGGTGTACTCCACAATCCCCTTCCCCGTGGGCCTCCCTCGGTCATCCACTATGACCACAGCTCTCTCTATCTGACCAAACACAGCGAAGGCCTCCTCCAGCAACTCGTTGGACACAAACTCCGGCAGATTCTTCACAGACAGAGCAGCACCGTGGGTCGCAAACCTTACCCGTATGGGTCTGCCTCTGAACTGGGTATCGTCCAGCTCGGCTCTGGCGATCTCTGCTATGATCCTGGTCTCCAGCCGGATGAAGCCGAAGCCTCTCTCCTTGTTGACGAAGATCTCGCTGGCCTTGCCGTACTTGTTGAATAGCTTCTCGATGTCCTCCTCGGTGACTCCGGTCGGGAGGTTGCCCACAAACAGCCTGCTGCGCTGGGTGAAGGTCTTCTCCCCCGGCTTCCTGAAGCTCTGGATGTCCAGGGTAAAGGCCTCATTGGGGCTGGATTGCTCGCTGGGCTCCAGTTTCTGGCCGTTAGTGTTCGTGCCCCCGGGCTTCTTCTGCTCTCCCGGGCGGTTTGGGCCATGGTTCTGCTGGGGGCCTTTATTTCCCTGCATCGTGTAACAGGATTTCAACCCGAGAGGAAGAAATGCTCGATGGAAAGCACGCAGACTCTCGGTGGACGGTGGCGCACAAAGAGCTACGAAAATGGCGAGCTTGCGTGCCGCCGCAACGCTATTGTGACCTCATCTCAGCGCGACGTGTGTAGCAGAAGTCGTGACGTCGCTTCCGTGCGACGGAGCGAGAAAACATAAAACACGGTACTGCTCTTTACTAAAGTTTTGTATAATATTATAGGTAAGGTTATTGTAGCTCATTCCTCGTTGAATACTGTGCTCAGTCGGCTTTTTGTATCGCAAGCAGTATCACGTACTGGAAATATTAGCGATATTTTATTCTCGCGAGAGTTCCGCATACGTCTTGAAAAAACCGGTCGAGCGGATGATTTCGCGGGAAGTGACACTTTCGCTCTGCGAGAAGGAAAACACTCGGAACAGAAATAACACATAACCGCACTGCTGTAAAACTCGGACCACCGCTGCAGACGTTTCTACTTCCAAGGTGAGACCGTTAAATCTGCTTCGGTTCAACTCATGTGACTGTCATCAACCTCGGGATAAAACGTGCGTGCTCTGTTAAATCCCGTTCACAAACAAACATGTAGTCATAGAGTGTGCATGTGAAGGAGAAGGTGAAGTACCACTGAGCTGTGTGTGCCGCAGGACGGTCATGTTCTCCGACCTGAGCGCCCAGAAGGAAGGCTCCTCTCTGCTCTGCCGCCCCGACTCCGAGGACCAGGGGCCGGTGTTCGAGCGGACATCTCTGGCCTTCACCCCCTGCTCTGAGCGCTTCACAGTCGGGGAGAGAAGCTTCAGTCGCCAGTATGCTCACATCTACGCAGCACGACTAATGCAGATGAGGCCACTGCTGTCAGAGAGAGCCCGGCAAAAATGGGGTAGGCCCAGCATACCGTCTTACATGTCATCATATCGATGTATCTTCTTACATTGTTTGTTTTTTTCTAGGAGCAGATGTGCGCATCAGGAATTTGTGTGATCTACAGATGAGTGAGCAGTGTTGCATTGTGGGCACCGTGTTCAAGCGCATGGAGTTGCAGCCATCTATTCTTAAAGAAATCAGCGAGGAGGTAGGGCGATGTGCTGATTTCACATCACTGAAATTACCTCTGTTGTGCACGTCTCAGTGTTTTCATTATCTTTTGCAGCACAACCTGCTGCCCCAGCCTGCACGAGCCAAGTACATCAGTGAAACAGATGAGTTGATACTGGAGGACGAGCTCCAGAGAATTAAGCTGGAGGGCAAAATTGACAGAGACAGGTGTATCACAGGTCAGCATCTTATGTCCAGGGTGCCACATGATGACAACATCAGTGACATATATCTTGTATACTATCGTGTGTTCTGTCCTCTCTCCTAGGAAGCATTATTGCTATATATGGAGCAGAGAGGAATGATGGGAAGTTCACCGTTGAGGACTTCTGCACCGCTGATCTTCCTTTGCAAACAGCAAGGCCTGCACTCAGCTCAGACAGGTAAACAAACAAACACACACACACACACACAGACACACATCTAATTTTGGGGGGAAAATAGATGCTATTCGTTTTGGTCGGTTTTCAGGTTTGTGCTCCTGGCCTCGGGACTTGGTCTTGGCAGTGTTCATGCCGACAGTATGCTGGGACTGCAGCTGCTTGTTGACATGGTAACAGGTCAGCTCGGTGAGCAGGGGGAGCAGAGCGGAGCAGCAACCATTTCTAGGGTCCTGCTGGCTGGAAACCTCCTGAGCCAAAGCACCCAGGACAAGGATGCATCAACAAAGGTAACTGGAAGTTATTTATCCTCAACACACATTTGTAGTGTTACTGTATTTTGACATCCATCTGTTTTTCAGGCCAAATACCTCACCAAGAAGACTCAGGCTAGCAGTGTGGAGGCCATTCGTCTGCTGGATGAGCTGCTGCTTCAGCTCGTTGTGAGTGTGCATCTGCTCTTTTCTTACACCTACTACAAATGAGTATTTTCCCATAACATGAAAGTAATAGTATGGGCCCTGATCTGATGTGCCACTGCCTCGTGCTGTCCTAGGCCTCTGTTCCAGTGGATGTAATGCCGGGTCAGTATGACCCCACCAACTACACTCTCCCACAACAGCCTCTCCACCGCTGCATGTTCCCCCTGTCCTCAGTGTACCCAACGCTGCAGCTGGCATCCAATCCATACCAGGCCAAAATTGATGGCGTTAGGTGGGTTCTTCTGAACAATTGCGTCCAACTTTCTTTTAACTATTTATTTAAAATAAGCGCGAGTCTATAATTAGAAGTCTGTTTTTTTTTTTTTTTTTCTTTTCACTTAGGTTCCTGGGCACATCGGGGCAGAATGTCTGTGACATTCAGAAGTACAGCAGCATGGACAGTCACTTAGAAATACTGGAGGAAACGCTACGACTCAGACACTTAGCCCCTACTGCACCTGATACTCTTGGTAAGTCAGAGAAGTGGGTGCAGAATAAAATGCAGCAGTCGTCTGATATTTAAAAAAAAAAAATCATTCACAATGTTTTCTGTTGGTTTACCTCAGGATGTTTCCCATTTTACCAAAAAGACCCTTTCATTTTGGAAGAATGTCCCCATGTTTACTTCAGTGGCAACGCCCCAAACTTTGGGACCAAGCTCATCAAAGGTCAGTGTTTGACCCGTTCATCTATTGTTTCAAATATGTTGCATGCATCATATTTCATTTGAAATGTTTCCCTTCTCATGTTACATCTCCAGGTGCTGATGGCCAGGAAGTCCTTTTGGTTACTGTCCCAGATTTCAGCAGCACCCAGACAGCATGCTTGGTTAATCTTCGCACACTGGAATGTGAGCCAGTCAGCTTCTCTGCCTTCTCTGCTGACGATGATGAGGAAAGTGAGATGAACATCAGTCACTGAGAAGGGTCCATGTCCATACAGCAATCTGATAGAGAGAGCTTAAGGCACTCTTTGTGCAAATTCAGACTCAGTATTCTCATCTAGAGGCTAATCAGTTCCACATGTGGCCGATAGTAAAGATGAGTGGTAAACTGGTGGTACTCGTCTTATAAAGTTCCTTTTAATGTTTCTTTTCATTCATTTGTAAAACGCAAACAGATCACTGTTCACAAATGTGCTATATAAGAAGAACACAAGCATTTTGTATAAACAAGCCTTTATTTGAAAAAAAAAAAAAACTCTTCTAACCATCTGTATCTCATGACACATGATAGAAGACCCTTCCCCTGCTCCCCTCCCTCTTATCCTTCAGAGAGTGTTCATAATGTAAAAAATAATTCTGCCTTTGAGGAAGATACTGTAAATAACTCATCTCTGGTGAAATTAAAACAGTCTCATGAATTTGTTTAATGTGCATCCACAATAAACTTTTCTTGTTCAAAAACAACTGAATAATGAATCAGGAAAAAATGTAGGTTGAACTATTAAACTGAAATTATACCATGAATTAACAGGATGAACGTGTGTGTGAAGAGGCATTGTTTCAAGTGTTAAGTAATAGATACACTACCTTCATACAATGAGTTAATATTGTCTACATTCCCATTGCTCTGTTGATTCTGCATCAACCTGCCTGAAGAACAACATGGCAGTGAGAACTACAAGTGTTTACGGAAACAGGCAGCAAGTGTTAGGTTTAATAGTCATCGATTTTGTACTCGTAGTTGTAATCCAGGATGGAGTCTGTGAACCCACCGGGCGTTGAGGATTGTCCCTCTATTAGGACCCATGGGTCGTACCAGGATGTGGTGGTCTCTGGCGTTGTGGGAATTGTGGTTGTTGGCAGTAATGTTGTCGTTGTTGGTGTTGATGTTGTTGATCTTAGCCTCATTAATCTCTGTTGTCGAAGGCGACGGATACGAGCTATCCTGAGCCTCCTTCGCCGCTCAGCCAAATTCCCATTGTTGCTACCAACCACACGATTGTTGCTATGAATAACTGAAGGATAATGTGATCTGCTGTTGCTGTAGCTGAGTCTAATGGGCTTGTTGCCATGGAGGGCCATGATCTGCAGTGACATGAAGAAATGAGGTCATCAGGCACCTGATAAACATGCACTGTGGGGTCAGGCGGATCTAGGTGAAATGTCTTACCTGTTTAATGCGGTCCCAGTTGGACTTGGCCAGGTTGAAGTTGCAGGCGGTTGCTCCTGACTGGTAACCCACCACACAGAGTTTGGTCACAGGGGAGAAACCCTCAGCTCGAGCTGTCACACGATACTCCCCTGGGTTCAGCAGCCTCCAGTAATCTCCCGTTGAAGCTACAATATAACAGAGGGGACTCAGGACTTAGTTTTTAGCATAGAAAGTCTGTAGTTATGATTTCAAACACCTGGCATAAAGGGGAATAGAGAGGAGGCTTGTGACCTGACCTGTGGTGACATCATGGTTTATCCCCTCTACAGACACAGTGGCATTTGCAATGGGGTTCCCCTGCTGGTCTTTCACAATGCCCCTAATGCCGCGATGTACCTAATGAGACATGAAACGGTGTGAATATTTTATTGTGGTCATATGATCATAATGACAAACCATACAGTACTGCTACAATGTGCACATTTCTTTTCTAGAGGAATCAATACAAACTGAAGTAATCTTACCAAGATTTATATGAAATTATTACGGTTATCAGTAAGAATGATAATGAAGTACAAGGACTAATGTGTAACATTAACTTAAGCTTTTAGTTTTGAAAGAAAGGTTTGACTGAAACCAAAAATAAATAAATAAGCATATAAAGCAATGCAACCATTATAAACAAAATATGTACAACAATACACAATGATCCTGATAACTCAAGATTAAAATGGTTAACAACTAACCAGCATGAATGTTACCAGTATACACCAATAACAAATTCATCCCAAGCCAGTCGATATTAAAGGGCTTGCTTAATAAATATAACTTCTCACTAAGCAGATAGATGCTAGGGGTTAAGCAGTCTGGGTGTGTCACTGACCTGCTCCATGAAGATGAGCATGGCTTCTCTATTCTTATTCCACTCATATGCTAAGTCACTCTGATGAGGAAACTTATCACAGCCCAGGAAAATGGACAGCTCAAAACAGTTGGTGTGGAGGTAGCTGAAGTCATTCATACCTGGGGAGATGCACACGCATTAACCTCAGAGCTTGCAATGTACACATTGTCCACCAGGGTGAGCTGTAAACCCATCTAATAAACCCAGAGGTGTCTACTCACTGCCTGTGATTGGCTTCCACTTGGCCCGGTTGATGATGCCATGGCCCCCTCCGACATTGTCGCCCTGGCAGGACCCGTGGTACGTGTGCGTCATGGTCAGGTGCGTGGAGGCGTAGGAGACAGCCAACCACCTGAAGAGGGACTCGTCTGCAATCACCCGGAGCTCGTCCTCAGGCTCGGAGTACTGGTAGCCAGCACTCCTTCCTCTGTCATCTTCCTCTTCCTCTCTGTGCTCGAAGCCTTGGTGGTAACTGTTGTCGTGGTCATACCTATGGTCATCATAACCACGGTTGTCATACCCACGGTCGTGACCTTGATCGTATCCATAGTTGTGACGTTGATCGTATCCATAGCTGTGACCTTGATCGTATCCATGGTTGTAGCCATGCTCGTACCCACGGTCATCATAACCACGGTCCTGGCCATGGTCTTGACCATGACCCCTCCACCCCTCCTCTGGTTCTGCGTATCCTCTACTCCTCCAGTCCTCCTCTGGCTCCTCTTGATAACCCCTCTCCCACTCTGTCACATCAAAGCCTTCCTCCTCATACCTGTAAGAAATGATTCCAGTTGAATAATGTAACTTGACTGTAGCACAATAAAGGAAAAGGGAAAATTATAGTTTATAAACGTGTGTAAAACAGGACAAAAGCAGGGAGCGCGTCGTACTGTCTCTTCTTGCGGCTGTGGGGTTTCTGGCTCTGGACAGGCTTGTTGAGACGCAAGCTGTCATAAGGATAGGCCACAATTCTCTCCCCCCCCTGGAAGTTCGCACCCAACACAAATGGATGGTTTTTCATCCAGGAGATTATGGCCCTGGTTTCCACTGCAATCTGGAACAAAAAAAAAAAAGAGGAAGCTCAGGATCAGGAATTGAAGGAAACCCCAGCACAGTATACTTACAACTGGTGACCAGTCGCCTTAGCTAGAGGTTTTAATCCTCAGCATTCATGATTAGTGAGTTGTAATATCCTCGTCCTTACTGAGGTGTTGGTATCGAAGCCCTCTGGTATGGGCACGTGATGGTTGGGGGTGAGTTTGGGCACCATTCCTTTATCTTCAGCATCCCACAGGATGCCGCTCAGGTCCGGGAAGTTCTGGAAGATGTCAAAGCCATCCTCAGTGAAGTGTCCGGTGGTCCATCCACTCAGCTCTGATCCCTGTGAAATGAGAAATGTATGAAGGAATCATCTCTTTAGTTTTCTTGGTTTGCTGTTTAATTGCAAACGTGACATTTTTTTTCCACCAACCACATCGAAAGCTTCTTTCTGTCCGTCAGGGTTGAGCGAGGGCACCAGGTGGATCCGGATTCCCTCCACCAGCTGCTGGACTCTGGGGTTTTTGTCTTTGTACTCTTTGCACAGATACTGCATGAGAAGAAGAAGCAACTCGCGACCTGTTGCCTCGTTTCCATGGAGACCTGCCGTGAAGCGCAGTTCCGGCTCACCTGCACAGACAGACAGACAAGATTGTACCTCTGCTAACCATAATCTTTACACTTCCAACTGGTGTTTATTAGGATTTACTGGAATCCTGGCTGGTGCCAAGACACAACACAACAGTTTTAATTTCCACCAAAGATAATTTTAGTCTTTGAAAGTCTGAAAGAAAACCCCTGGTTGTGCATCAGCTTGGAAAGAACACATGCTTCATGGTAGAAAAGTAATGGACTGTGAGGATAATTAATAAATCTACAAAAGGTTTCATGGTCGTATGAACGCATTCCCACCTATTTCGTGCTCAGTGGGGTTGCCAGAGATGACGATGGCCATGATTTCCAGTCCCTTGGAGCTGCGGCCCAGGCTGTAGATGTTGGTGATGTTGGGACACTCTTCATTCACTGACTTCATAAGCTGTGGGAGGATGGTGAAGTCAGTGTATAAAGCATTGTGTATCATGGTCATTATGAAAGAGCTGATGCTTGATGATGTTTCAGTGTGGAAAGGCGGTGTTGCCCTCTGGTGGGTGAAAAATGTAACAGTGAAGGAATGTGCCATCTGCAGCAGTTTTAAAAAGAGTTGATATTTAAGTGGATTAAAGAAGATATCCGGGCTCAATCCGTGTTCAATTGTTGCTGGGATTTTTTTTCAGTTTAAGAATTTCCTGTGGAATTTGATCAGCTGGGGGACATTAAGGGGCCGGCATGCATACTCACTGCAACCATTTCTGAGTAGCTGTGATGTTTGAACTCCAAGTAATCCACTGGCGTCACTTCATTTTGCCTGAGCTGTGCATCAGCTGGATCTGTGAGGCAGAGGGGGACAGAACACATTATTAACTGTGTGTGTTGGACTGTGTGCATGCATGTTGCTTGGTGTGCTCATGAAGCTCACCGAGCAGCGGGCAGCCCAGGACTTCCAGTCTCATGCACAGAGAGCCGTTCCAGCTCTGAGGGATGATCCGGATGTAGCGGGCCACCACAGGCTCTGCCAGCTGGTTCATCACTGGAGTGTCCTTATCGCTGTTTGCAAAGAACAGCTGGAACGAGAATGTGAAAGTCAGGGAGCGAGACTTTGCACAAGGTGCCCAGGGAAGTGAGAAGATTTCAGGTTAACTCACCCAGTCGGCATACCCATCATGGATGGTGGTCCACTCTCTGCTGTCATTGCTGAACGCGATGAAGTATGATGTCACGTAGTCGCTCCTGCAACAACAACACGCGGCACCACGATGAGTTCAGGAATGGGAGATAGAGTGTGTGCAGTTCGTGTTTGTGCGTGTCTCACTCATTCATGGAGTCGCGTCCCTGGGTGATGACGCCGGTGAACTCTGTCTCCTTGCGCGCATCGATCTCAAACCAGTGGATGCTGTCCTCTGAGTTTGCACACCACGCTCCCCCTCTCATGTTGTCTTCATCTTCAGAGCCCTGAGAACCACAGAGGCCAGGAGACACGCTGCTGGTTACTCTGACTAGTGAGCACAACCTACTGGTGTTCCTTTCAGTGTTATTATTTGTAGTGAATGTGTTGAGTCCCGTCCTGATGGTGTACCTGCATGTTGAGGCGTGCTCTCTGAGGTGCAAAACTATACTGAGACATAGAGGAGGCTAGAAGCTGGTCTGGCTCGACCTTGTGGGACTCCAGCCCCAGTGGAGGACACTCTGCCATGTACAACACACGCACGCACACACACACACACACACACACACACAACAGAGATAAAAACAATTGTTATTAGCATCAGCAAATCTTATGTTACATCGATTTATGTGATTTAGATTTAAGCAGACGTTTGACCCACTCTTTGGCTCTTTGTAGACACGTGGTCTGTTCCTGGCGCGTTCCTCAGCCTCCTTCAGCTTCCGTGCTCTCTCTGGTAGAGGTCAGAAAAAAAAGTCGTAATGCAAAATGCACCGACTTGGCGGAATATTTCCTCTCTCTGACCAGAAATGATCCAGGAACTCATAATTTCTTTTAACTACATTTGCCAAGAATCTGCAAAAGGACCTGGAGAGCTGAGGGCCCGTTAAAAAAAAAAAAAACCCAGATGTTGTGATTTCCTTCCTAATCTTTGAGTGTCTGTGATCAAACACAGGTCATCCTGACGTAGAGAGTTTACTATTGAAAAGGAATCCCATTTATCAATGTTGTTATTCATATTCTGACAGCGAACCTCTGGGAGTACGGCTGCCAGAAGGCCTACTGACAGTGGGAGTGTAAAACATCATGTAATTCACCAGTTGTGCAAACATGCACAAGCAGATATGCACTGTGCACGCATTAAACACTGATATTTGCAGGTGCAGATTGATATCTGTGTTTGTGCCTCCGTGAGGTGTCAAGTCTTGGACCCAGTATGTCCACCCTCAAGGCCCATGAGGCCTCAGGTCTGTCCCACTACTCACATTACACCCAATCCTGACATCTACATGACAGGAAATATAAGTATAAACACAAAGCTCTGCTCTGATTCATAGCCACAGTCTCTGTATTAGTTCGTCATCATTGCATAATGATGCAATTTGTCCAAAAAAAAAAAGTTTTTTATCTTTAAAGTTATGCTAACCCTAACACCATATTCCTTGTATGTGTAATCCACTTGGCAATAAACCCTGATTCTGAACAGGCTGCCTGTCTCTTAAGCCCCTTGGCTGTGAAGAAAGTACACAGCATAAAACAAAATGTCCCAAATCTTTCACAGTAAAGTACCATTGCAAGATGTGCTGCTGTCCTGTTACTTTTCGTACAATTTGAAGTCCTTGTTTTCCTGTCACCCTCAATCACCGACCAGCTTGTGTCAGATTAAACCTGTGAGGCTTCACAGCTTCAGTCCTGAGGGGGAACATTGGGTTTCAGCCTCGGAAACGTCTCATCTGATGCATCAGGGACGTTACAGATGCTTGTCACCTTGAACCGTGCACACATGTCATGCCCCACTGACACGATACTGACAGCCCTGTATATCATCTGCTCCGTGCTTCACCTTTCAACTCCCAACACCTCTGCACACAGCTGGCACCACAGAGGGCGAAATGTGATGTGGACACAACATCTCCCTCTAATCCCCTCTGTTCAGATCATTGTCATCTCACCTCTCAGGAGATCTCTCAACTACATACAAACCTAATCTCCCTTTTTGCTTTGGAAGAATGAACATTTCTTCCCGTCACGCAAGTCAAAGCAAGCACCAAAGCTCCAGCTGCTGATACTAGTGTGGCAGGAAATCCCATCTGCATTCCCCTCCAAACAGAAATGTGAACCGAGGGAGCGATCACCTTCGGCTGCCGAGGTCAGAGATCACGTTCTTTGCTTTTGCAACGAAATCATCGCGTGTCTTCGGACACAGTTGTTACGCAAGTAAAGAAAAGATTCACATGTGGGTCCTTTTACCTCTTTCCTCCCTCTCTCTCTCCTTTCTTGCTCTCTCTCTCTCCTTCTCCACCCATTTTTCATCTGTCTCATCCTCTTTTCTCCCTGAGGAAGGAAAAGGAGAAAACCAACCATAGTTTTATACAGCGACCCCATGCACAGCAGTTAATGAGCATTTTTGTCTGGATTTTTTTTTTTAAACCATTACAAGCCACAAATAGTAAATCTTGAAGGTTGCTTCTGTTTACTTTACTGAAACCTTCATCTAATGATCTAATAAAACACATTTATGTATGACAGTGCCTGTGTTTGTGCATACTCATTCCATATTCATCGTAGTCGTCATACCACGTGCCCTCATAGGGAGAGGTGGCTGTGGGCTCCTCTGTGTAAAAAAAAAAGACAGCTAAGTTATCCAGGCACCACGACATCACAATTTTAAGAGACGGTTTAATCTGCACAGTTTTACAGGTTAGTACAGCCCGGATTTACTCCACCACATGAAATGTGATTTGTTTGGATGCCTCTGTGACGCCCACCATGTGATTAAGTTGTTAAATCTTTAATTTACATTTACGAGAATCATAACACAGTTGTGTTGATGTGATGACAGGGTTTGTTTTACTCCACAACAAGACTATGGGATGTTTTGTTGACTGCGTGGAACAAAGCAAACCCACAAGTAGGTTAGTTCGCAGACTCACTGCATACTGTATGTGCTCATGTGCTGAATCCCTCACGAGCTCTTAAAGCACAGACACTCAGCTCATCTGCACGTCAACACTCAATGTGAATTCACTGTCAGTTTGGGAAGTTGAAATATGGACGGATGGATTTGAACGGGATTTCTAAAATGTTTGAGTGGCAGAAGTTACCTGGTAGAGTTTCCACTACGATTTCAGGGCTGACCTCTTTACCATCTGGGAATGGAAGATTGTCTGGCACCTCGACTGCGAGAGTGGAGTGGAAAGAAAAGAGAAGGTCAAACAGTCTGAGGAACAGGGGAATGTAAAGAAAAGAGCCTGTGACGGGCCAATGCTGATGAATCGGTGGAAATGCTGGACGAGCAGAGGTTCAGCTCAGTATGCTGGAAACACAGAGTAATGAGAACATGTCCAGTCTGGTGCAGACGAGTGTCACAGAGCCACATGACACAAAGTTTCCAGCATCTGATCCTGTGGAAAAACTAAACTGACTTCAGGTGGCTGACGTCTGGAAGAGATAGCCGCAGTCAAGAAACTTTTCAGCATGAGGTTTGCATGAAGTAGCTCATAATAGTAGCCAAATATCTCTATTCAAAATGAAACAATTCAGTTGTGGTGATAAACCAAACCAGTCTCTCGTTTTAAAGGCAGTGAGTGAGTCACTCATTTTTTATCTTTGACTCACCACAAAGTTAGAGCCATTGTAGAACATAAAGTATACAATATGTGTAGAATACAGGCCCCTAACAATTAGATGCATAGGATTACCCAGGATGCACTGTGTATTGTTTAATGGTTCAGATGGTCCACAAAGCTATTGTGTCTGTTGTGACTCATTTGTTTCTGTTTCTCTGTGCTGACCGATGTGAGTCACATGGTCTCTGATCAAACCCAGGATTGTGATCCATGTTTGGATGGGATTATTTGAAACACAATAAAAACAGCAGTGAAGAGCCATGACTCAAACCCGAAACTGACACAAAAGTAAATGTTACTGGAAATGAAACTGAGCACGAAAAATGTTGATTGAACTCAAACAAACATTTACTGTCAATTTCTTAAGTTGGCATATTGTGTCTTTTTTACTATGCAAAATATTTTCCAAACATCCTAAATCAAAGCAAAGCAAGGAGCAAGATTCAGACTTACATGTGGCATCCCAGTAATCACTGTCATCTGTTCCGACCTTCCCATCAAACTCAGGGGCAGGGGGTGTTGGCTCTTCCCAGTTGGTATCATGGGAATCAGTCACTGTCTTGTCTGATTCTTTCTCATCTGGTGTCCAATAGTCGTCGTAGGCGTCAGGCGCTGGGGTGGACTGACCTGTCCCGTCAGGTTTCCAGTAGTCATCATAGATGTCGGGCGTTGGGGTGGATAGATCTTTCTCTCCTAGTCTCCAGTAGTCATCATAGATGTCGGGCGTTGGGGTGGACAAATCTTTCTCTCCTAGTCCCCAGAAATCGTCATAGATGTCGGGCGTAGGGGTGGACGGATCTTTCTCCTCTGGTTTCCAGTAGTCATCGTAGGCATCAGGTTTCGGCGTGGACGGATCTTTCTCTGGTTTCCAGTAGTCATCGTAGGCGTCGGTCACAGGAGCAGCGGGGTCGCCCTCCTCCAGCTTCCAGTCGTCGTAAGGAAGGTCTGTGGTGGGATTCTCTGGCTGAGGACTGGATGGCGTTGGCTCAGCATCCCAGTAGTCATCGTCCGGTTTCCAGTAATCATTGTCTGAGAGAAAAACAGATGGAGAGACTGATGGCTGCAGACAGGTTCAAATGTCTAAGCAGAGATAGTTTGGAGGACTGACAACTTTATGCTTATCTTCACTATTGTTTTAGTCCATTGGGCTTCAAAGGTGACTGCAATGTGGAAACCTTAAAACAACCATGTAGGAAGGGAAGGTTGTTTATTCTATCATTTTTCCTGAGTCTTCCTCCAGCCATGAGCCTGAGTTGGCTGCAGAGGTCTGGTCAGTTTTTTTTTTATCTCCACACCTCTGGATTTTTTTGTCTCTTTCATTTTCAACTTCAGACCGAACCAACACAAGTGAAGCAATTAATCAGACTTGAGTCCCCACCCCCCGGGAACCACAAAGGCCTTTTTATGCAACAATGATAGTAGCGCTCCCAGAGACCCGTAAACTAACTCTGACGTACTACAAGGGTGGAGCCCCCCTTTTAAATTTTTCATGCTTTGCCTTATATTAAAATGGTGGAAATTGTTGCCCCAACTCAGCCCTATATTTTGGAATCATAGGGGGAGAGTTTTATGGCATGACTAGTGTCCAGATAGACTCATAATTGTGCTGTTGAGCGTAAAATATAATCCCCCTCCCCAACCTGGCAATTGTTGATGCCACTCACCAGGATCAGGATAGTAGTCTGTGTATGGCTCCGGCTCAGTCGGGGTTGCTGGGGGCAGCAGTCGACACAACACAAGGTCAATGGCGTTCACTTCAAGTCACAGTTGCTGAGGTAGCTCACAGCTGCGTCCTCACTCACCTGTGGTGGTTGGTGGCTGAGTTGTGGTCGTCTGCTTGTCCTTCTTCTTTCCCTTCTTGGCTGCTTTGGGCTTCTTGGTGGCGTTGGGGTCTTTTGGCTCTTTGTTCTTCTTCTTGTCCTTCTTTTTCTTTTTGCCCTCCTCAGGTGCTCGCCTCAGTCTGCTCACAACACCTAGAGAAATATGGAAATCAAAGAGATATTTTTAATTTATGCAAATGTTTGTGTGTATTTCGCAATGCTTTGCCAAGAGGCCACGATGAGTATCATATTGTAAATATAATATGTTCATGTATGTATGCTCCACCACTGGCTGCCATCAGTTATTAGACCAAGAAGCAAAATACAAATACAATCAGATTCCAAATCATTAGTCAACTAAAAGTAAAATCAAGTCAACCCCAGAGCCTTTAATTCTGGTCTGTATATTTGTGTTTACCTTTAATTATCAATGCGTTTGAGAACAATTTCTTCCCTGCTATGTCAAAACACAGGAGGGGGAAAATCCAGACACATTTCAGTGGTGGCTCGAGGTCCATCAGAATTTCCCTCTGAGGTCGTCTGAAGTCCTGAGTAGCTTTCATGGAAAACACTTCTCTCTCTTTCCATTAGTTCTGCTCCACTCACCACAATCCTCTCTAATGGCATAAAACCCATCCACAGACTCAGTGCAATAAATACATCACTCTCACCTCAGCGGCGTCTTACCATGAAAGGCTTCAGTTGGACTGATTAAAGGGCTGGTTTGGAGTTCTCTGTTACACATGAAGTAAGGATAGAAAGCAGCAGATCTCAGGCTTATCTGTGAAGTGGATTAGTCATAAAAACCCTATTCTAGTCAACATTAATCATGCAGGGTTACAGCAGCAGAGGCGGTGGAAAAGGTCAGTGTCATGAAAAAATCTGCGTGCAAGATGCTCCGCTCAGCGTCTCCCTGTCTGCTATGAGACAGAGCGAGAGACAACCCTTTGCTCCACTGCTCCCCTGCTGTGGAGACGCACTACAGTGGACAGGTGTGTGCTCACACTTTCTCATGCCTGAGCCGCCGCACACCAAATGTGTGTGTGCTTGCGTCTGTGTTTGCTCTTCCATGCTGTGTCATAACACAGACCACTCCTCAAGAGCTTTGATGTCTCGTCTGTATAACTTCACAGCAGGGCCGGTAGTAGCCATATGGGCACCCTGGGCAAGATTTGGTGCCGCGCCCCCCCCGCCCCCCCGACCTTGCAGTGGTTGTACATATTTTATTCATTTTCATTCCTGACTACATCTGATCTGAGATCTGTCTTTGCCCAGCACATTTGTCTCAAAGCTTTATCACTGAAGAGGCATGGCTGTTTCTTTTTCCTTCAACAATTAACAATTCATTCTTTACTTGATTGTAAAATATCAACATAGTCCAAAAGTTAGCAATGCAAACCTGATGAATATAATGTAGAACTGGGTAAAATATTGATTACTTTAAACATGCAAAATAGTAAAACACAGATATATACTGTATATCTGCAGATAAAGTTTCCACTATGCCACAACACACTGGTGTGTCAGTGTTAATCAAATAAAGATGGCCCAAATCACTGGTTAGAGGGGCCAAAGAATTACTTCAATAGTAGACTGCATGAGATACTTTTACTTGAGTAAAGTATCAGTACTTGAAGTCAACCCTGCAAATCTGTAATTTGTCAAAAGGAAGATTTTCTCCACTGACCCGGTTGTGTAGCCTCCTCCGTGTCTCTCCTGGCCTTGCTGTGGCTTCCTAGAGGGTGGGGGTCCTCCGCAAGTCCCTGCTCGCTTTCTGGATCATCCAGGGACTCTTCTGGCAGGTGAACCTCAGCCTGCTGGACAGAGAGTATCCCCCCAGCACTCTCCCCTCCTCTGGGTATCAGCAGGCAGCACAGGGCCAGCAGAGCCACTGAAACCACCACAGTCTGGCTTTTCATACCTGCTGCTCTTCCAGCTGCACAGTCCCTTGGTTTGGAGTTTTAAAACTTTTCTCTGTCAGCCGTCCAGCGCTCCAACCGCTGATTCTGTGCTTCACGAAATGATAGATTTCACCCTCTCCTCCTCTGTGTTCTTTTCATGTGATCCACGCTCCTGCAGGGGAATCTCTGCAGCTCCACACCTCCCCACAGGCACAGTGTCAACCAGGCTCAGACTGGGCTCGACACAGATGGAGTGGGAGGGGGTAGGGACAGGCAGGGAGGGAAGGGAAGTGGGTTAGAGAGAGAGAGAGAGAGAGAGAGATACAAAGCAAAGCAGTAATTCAGTCCAATGAATAGACTGGGCTCCTAATTGCCCTGCAACGACGGTCAGCTGAAATAATAAGTGTAAGGCCACAGGATCCCCTTCACCTGGCTGACGAGTCAGGACAGGTGCAAGGCTCAGACAGGAGATGGAGGAGGAGGAGTGATGAGGGAGGGCGGGTGAGGCCTAAGACTACAGGGTGTACACCCCCTGTATTAGAGAGAGACGAGCCAGCTCCTTTTTCGTCTGCAGCTCCCCGTTGAATTCCTCGTTGGAGAGCGCAACAGCAGGAGAGAGGAGTGACTCCCCTGGACACAGAATTCCACAAGAGGAGGAGGGGAGAAGGGCTGAAGGGGCTGAAACAGTTTTTGTGTCAGTGTGTGTGTGTTAACAAAATGCCACTAATCATCAGAGAGACGTATTATGTTTATACAAAGAAAATGAAAACACGCAGGAGTGAAGCATGAATTCCTTTTTCAGTCCAGAACTTGTTTCGGGTGAGAATGAATCTTTGGTATCTGTCTCTGTGCAGCTTTGTTGTTCTACTGTCTTTGGCAGGCAAGGGGGCCACGGGGGAACACACACACAAGCACACACCCACACACCCACACACACACACACACACACACACACACACAAATAGTTTGAGCAGATGACAGAATTTTAATCTTTTAAGATATCAGGGTTTCTTTGCTGTCCCCCATCCTCCTCTTTTGAGGGGAGTGCCTGTCATCAGTTTATTTAGTCTTAGTCTGGCTCTCCCTCATAGTCCAGAGCAGTTTATTCTCAGGAAGAAATAAGATCATGTAAATCCAGGTGAAGATGTCAGGCAAAAATTACCTTAACATTTATCAGTTCAATTCTAAAATGCAAATAAAAGAACCTGGGCCACAAAAAAAAGAATAAAACTGCCAGTTACACAAACACCATCTTTCTTGTTGCCATCATTATTTCACGGAACGATGTTTATTATCCAGAGAGGCCTGATGAATCCTCTGAATGGGTTTCAGAGACACACACATGTGCACAGTGGCAAGAACACCCAAGTGTATGTAAAAACGAAAAAAAAAGGAAAAAAGTACACCTGGTAAAAAGATTGAGTTCACACACTCAGACTGTGAGGACAGTAAAACAGAATTCCAGGAGACGGAAAACAGACTGTGGAGGATTTGATTTGAGGAAAAGTGTATCGCAGCGTGCAGTTATATCTGTGAGGGCCGTGACCAGGGCGGTGAGGAATGCAGCAGATAAGTCAGACTACAGTAAGGTCAGGCGGAGGCCTGTTTCAGCAGCGGACACACTCAGGGGAACGAGTTCCGAGACACTTTTTCCTTTTTCATCCAAACTATTTCACAACACAGAGACAGTTTGTACCGGCACTACTCTCCGTCCCAGTAGACAGCCACAGAACGATAACAAACACTTCCTATCTGGCGATGGAAGAAATAATGATTCAAAGCTGTTAAATGCTCTTTTTTGGACGTTACTTGAATATTTCCAGCAGAGTAGAGACCTGAGTCTCTCAGCCACAGACTTTATATAAAGACAACATGGCTGCTCCTCAGGAGTGAAGCCACTCTATCATCCCTTGTCCACCCTCTAAGGATGGGACACTAAAACAGCCACCACATGCATCGTTCTCAAAGATGGTGTGTGCCATCAATAGACCTTATCACACTGTTGTATGTTGCAGTGCTTTGTTCTGGTAAGTTATTAAAAATGGGGTCATGATTGACACCTGAGATGTGATTGGTCTCCAAATGTACAAGATGGCGTTGAGATGTACGTGCGTGATTTGGCTTCCTTTCTGCCTAGTGGGAAGAAGAGGACATGTGCCGTGCATCTTTATGAACATCATAGTCTGATTTATGACTCATGAGGAAACTGTTAATCTCGTGAAGTGAGGGGCAGCACCACACTCTGCCAAGTGTTACTATGAAAAGTAAGAGAATTTGATAATTGTGCTCCTACTAATACGGCCCTGTAAGACACTGTAAGTAAACTGTCTTTGTTTATCATTCTTTCAAAAACACATTTTTGCGAATAATATCTTCATGAGTAAATAAGTGCTTCCAAAAGGACACGTGGATGAAACTCCAGTCCTATCATGTCACTCACATAATTGCTGTTCAGACAGTGAATCACTTCAGGGCGAGCAGCGCTGACCTTTTCTTCCAAGATTCTGCATATTTTGGCCGTTAGCGATCCCAGAAGAGAGACACCCTGGATGATGAATGACAGAGAGAAGAGGGTCAGTGACCCCTGTGTACAACAGGCCACTACACACACACATGCACACACACACATAGTTTAACTGCATTACAGGACCATTTATAAGGTGTTTAATGAACCTGACATCACTTTTATTTCCCTCTGCAGATTCCTATAGGTCAGCAGAAGCAGTATGCATTATTAAGCACAGTCTTGAGCTGAGCGTCAGCATCTACTGAGCAGGCAACAATGACATCAGAGAGAGAGAGAGAGAGAGAGAGAGAGAGAGAGAGAGAGAGAGTTGGGGGAGGGAAGGCGAGAGTAAGAGGGAGAGAAAACTTCTGTAATCCAGCAGGCTCACAAGGTAAGAATGGAAACAGATTCTGGAAGCTCCATCCTCCTCGTTTCTCTTCATTCTCTCTGAGCACCCAGATGCTATAACAGTCCAGTATGGATATTTGATTCCTGACTCGTGTCTGAGTTTCACATTAACCCTCTGAAGGACTCCTGAGTGATCTCTTTGTGCTCTCCACCACACGTGCACAGAGAAAAAACCTTGATGCAAGAACAGGCCATAGGAGAGACAATAAGCAGATTTGAAAAACTGCTTTTGGAACAGCGATTTCGACTCAGATCGGTGATAAAAAGTGAGCTGAAGTCTTTTTTCCATCCTGTTTGCGCAGTGATTCAGCAGGTCCACCACAGCCCAGTCATCTGGCTCTGTGGGACTGGAGCCACAAGTCTGATTAATTGCAGATGTAGAAACATGCAGCATCAAGATTCCTTTGGAGGCATCCCAAGGTTATTTGACCCACGACCAAAATTCCCCTTCGTCAGATCGAATACCTCTTCTTTGTACTGGGAAGGCTTTGTACAATAACTGTTTCTGTGACTTTTAAATGATTTGTTTTCCTGATGAAAGATGAAGCAGACTGAGAACAGTTTAAACAGCGTGTGCACAGCCTGCCAGTATTTTCGCTACATCCTGGCGAGTGGCGACGCTGCACGACAAGAACTTCTGAGGTTCACTTCGAGCTAAAGAACCAAAGCAATAAGGACTAGGTTTATGTTTCATGGGGGGGGTTAGCTGACGCTGCACAGAACAGGGGAAGTGTGCTGGGATATATAAATCAAACTTTTTTAGCTTTAGCTTAACAGACATTATTTGTTCATGTGATTGTGTTTTGCACCGGAACAAAATACTTGAGCAGCACCTGTACAGTATGTTTGCTCACAGCCCAGCTCGTTTGAGTTGTACTTCATGTGTGCACAAAGTGCGCACTCTAGTGGCTAAAGTAGAGAGAAGCTGAATCTCACTGTAAAAGATCCAGATTAAAATCATCAGCAGGACAATGCAACCCCCCCCACCCCAAAAAAAAACATTTGTTAATTCCAATTCCAGCGATGCTGTTTAATAATCTAAATAGTATTATGGTGATTAATAAATGATGTCAAGATTTTCCTTCATACTGTATCAATTATTTTTTATAAACCTAAGGTCCAGTCTTTATTCACGTTGGTTGCAGTGATAATTTCATTTTTAAAACAATATAAGCTTCAGATTTTGTCTTTACCTTTAGCTTTACCAAAGTTAACCCTCTGGTGCACACATTGTAAAAAAGTCAAGTACATTTGTGTGTTGATACTTGTGCATGAAAGTCAAGGAGGATTCAGTCATTCATGGTTTTTTAACAGCATTTATTTAGCTTTCTCCATACAATACATTTAATGTACAACAGCACATACTGTATTCTGAAATAACTCTCAGTATAAAATAGGGCTTCTACAATCGAGGTACAGTCATAAAATGCTCTGAGGGACATGACGACGACGGCAACAGTAAAACACCTTCATATAAAGCACAGGATATTGAGATAAGTGATTGTATTTGCCGAGTTGCTGCTGTAGGAAGCAGAACTTCAGACCACACCTCTCAGAGCATCCGACATCCTGCAAGAACCCGTTTATATATATTTTTTTTGTCCGATTTTTTTTTTTCCTTTCTCTTGGTTCTGGTTTCACAACTGAGGAGATTCCAAATGATGATCAATGCATAATAATATGAGTAATTCCGACTGCTGAAAATATAACATTTGGTAACATGAGAGGATAAATCAGGCCTTGTTTAGGATACTGAATATATACCAAGGTCGAAGCATACACAGTATTATGACTGCTAATCAAGCCTATTAATATATTGAAGTATGTTTGTGACTGTAGCTGTAAAGACAAATTGCTCATCAGTGTTTTCCTCACAGCCAACACTTAAAAACACCAAAAGTATACTTTACTATCACTGAAGCCACGAGAGAACTCTGCTTATTTCCACATGGTAAACATCAGCCAATTATAGGTCGTTTCTCAAAGTATTTCATAACTGCAGGTGTGCATCAGAGCATGTGTGGGCCTATATAGTGTCTATAAATAGAATACATCTAACATTGACTTTGCTTCTGTGTTAGTTTGTTATCATGTAGTGTTCCAGGTGCTGCATGTACAATATATAAAATATCCAATTGTTATGAGAGAAGACCTGCGTACGAGGCAATGTGAGAAGAGAAGTGTCGGACTGGGAGGCCAAACAAACGTCAGGAGAGAGAAAGGAGAGATTTGTCTCAAGTTTTGAGGTAAGCAATGTGTTTTAGTATAATGCCCTACAGACAATCATACAGTTACAATCATTAATTCTCTATATACAAACTTCCTGATTTACATACACTGTACTGCTCCTCAGTTTAAAATTTAATAAAACTAAACCCAAGATCATATCTGCGGTGCAACTTTTTAGAGCAAGGAGGGAAATCCGTTCCATGAGGCGGGTGGCGACAACGAACATTATGGCTATTGACGATGGCCCATTTTCTCTTGCATACATCACACATACTATCAAAGTTCTACAACAGTGCAAATTTTCCTGATCAATCAAAACACTTGCAAACAATTGGCAAAAGTACATCAGCTCGTTTTCGAAGTTAAATGACAGAAATGGCGAAGAGTGATTATTGGAGTAGATGTCGACATTGAAAATTTACATGCCTTTGTTTTTTATGTGTATATATATATCCATTAGGCCTGCTCCTTTCAAGGGGTCACAACAACTCTGTCAACTGCGTTACATGAATGGAGGAAGTCTACTGTGGCACGATGGCTCAAATGAAATTTAAAAAAAGAACAACACAAAAGGACAGACGAGCATTCTACCCCCACATGGCTCTCCTGGATGTAGGCACCGTTTTTTTTTACCGTCACCTTCTTAGAAGACAAGGTCAGGCCTATCCCACATCTCTGCAGAACATACACTGTGCCACCTAAACAAAGTGTCTACTGGAGGAGGCTTGATGAAAGTAGGAAATGAATGTGCTATAGTAGTAACAGTTTGCGCACTCACTGACACTACAGACTGTAACTGAGACGTGACATCAACAAGCTTTTTACGAAGAGGAGGAGGCTATAGTATGCTACAGTACTAGTGCTACCTGAACATGCTACAGATTGAGACTACGATGATGGGAGGTGGTTTCACGTCAGCACACAGCAGTGCCCAGCTTTGCAGAGGAGTTGGACCCATTCTAGGCCACAGAGCCACTGAGACCATCTGTTTTTTTTTTTTTTTTATAAGAGCAAACCAGTGCATGTGTTAACAATGTTTCTTCAGCAATGCTATTTACCATTTTTCAAAAATGAAAAAAAGTACCATCTTTGCAGCTTGATGGATCAAGTACTTAGTAAAGCTGGCGTATTGTGTGCAGAGGAAAGCACCCCATTTGTAGTCAGTTACTGTCAAACAACACACACACGCTCACACATCGTACACACACACACACAAACCCTGAATTTAGGACGATTTTTATCGTCACACAGCACTATCGTTTTGATTATCATTGAGTAAGAGCTGGGATTGCATACTGTACCATACATCTCCTGGGAGAGGCACCCTTCATCAATATCAGCTCATCCATCTGACACATACATACACACACGCACGCACACAAATAAACTCTTTTTAAACTGGTCAAAAAAATTACAATCACATGCTTTGTAACGGAATGTAGAGAAAGCTCATACCAGACCTTTGACTTCTGCTGGGACCAAGCCAAGCACACTGACTCTGTCATGAAGTGTGTTCTTGGCTTTAACCAAGATTTTAGTCAGAAGACTTTCAGATGTCCTGGCGGAATTTAACAGCATTAAAAATCCTTCACACGGACACTCAGCCATCAGTTTCATAACAAAAAAATCTGAAGTAGAGCTGTATAATGGTGACATTACGACAGCAGTCCCTTCAGAAAGGACAAGAATAGTTTTTTTTTTAATTATTTAAAATATATTCCCCCATATTAAGTGGGAGCTCTGGACCTAGTCTATCATGCCCCAAGCCGCAGACAACGAGTACACCAACAGCTGGCGATACTACCACACATCTGGACTTTCTGATCATCTTTCACATAATGTATGTCTCATTCACACTGGTAGAGAATGTAAAGTGATTAGACCATCGAAGCAAACTGCATTCAACGCCTAGCGTGTACGATTTTTGAGAACAGCGTAAGCCTGCACAAAAGCTTCTGTAGCCTCTCCAGTTGGCGACCTACTGCTCCCCGACTCATGCTGAGAGAAGACTTGCTTGTGTTTGCTCTATCAAAGGGTGTGAATCGGATACACATTGTTTAAAAATCTTAGTTCATTTAACAGAGCACATAACAATATGGCAGACAACACTGCTCTCTGTTCCATTACGGGCCGTTAGCACGCTCATGTGATGGAGCCGTATCTTGGAGGAAGACAGGCAGCCAAGCCTTTCACAAAGGTTGCTTGTTGCCTTGTCCCAGCCTCTGTACTAATAACATAACCTAACTGAGAGATCCTTGTTTTGGAATTCTGGATAAATTTGGCTATAATCCGCAGAAAAGTGCAAACATTCACTTTCTTGTTGACTGTTTGTGACACATTGTGTTTCTGACCATTGTAAGCTCTTCATATTCAACTGTTCTCTGTTTAAAACAAATAAATTAATAATAATAATAATAAAAAAAAAAACAAATGTAACTCTGAAAGACCCCCCTCCCCAAAGCATAATCTGATCAAAGTGCAACACCCCAGCAGCAAGGGAAAGAGTGGAAGTGTTTGAAAAGGGTTCAGATAGCAGGGCCTAGCTCGGGGTCTGGTGGGGTTATCTTAGCTCTCTGAGTAAGCCACTCACAAATACACTAATAGATATACCCACACACACGCACACTCACACAGTCAAGCTTAGATGAGTCTGGCCTCTCCCTCCATGTCTGGTGGAAGATCACACACTCCTGTGAAGTGCATCTCCTTTCCTTTGCTTCCCTGTCCCGCCATGGCTCTGGCCCCTCGTTCCCCCAGGCTGGGTGAAGGCTGTTGGGCCTGAGGGTCTGATGAAGTCCCACGGGGGATTCCAACTGCCTGCCTCTCTTTCAGGAAGACCTCTAGTCGGCGTAGCATCTGCTTGGGATTCTTTTTGGCAAACAGCTCCACTTCTAAAGGGACAGAAAACACTGAAAGTGTGGGACTCATGCCAGGATGACAATCTGTGTTTAGCTTTCTGAGTTCAATGCATATCATTGTTTATCATGTTTAAAGAAAGGCAGTTGGAATTGAAAGGTTTATCAGAAAATATACATTGCTACTGGGCCAGGCTAACAGTTTATCCATCTTTTCTGTTAGCCTGATTGCACAAACATAAAGAGAATGACCCCTTTAACTTTAACTACAGTATTTGTTCTTACTCATGGTTGAAAAAATGTGCCATTCTCTTTACCTTTTAGTACAAAGCCAGAGTCAGCAATGGTCTTCTGTTGGGTCTTCCACAGTTGGTACAGATGCAGATACGTGGCAACATAGAACTCATTCAGTACTCCAACCACTTGCTGACGTCGATTGCACTCCCTGTTTTAACAGAACACAGAGCAGAGCATCGGCTTGAAGAGAAACAGATTGGAAGTACATGCTAAATCAGACACACTCCAGAAGATGTGATAAAACAATAGCTGGGGAGCAATGACTCACTTGGACAAGGCCTCCTCTCTGAGTACTTGTAGAGCAATGCGGGTCATGTTGATTGACATCACACTAAATGGAAAGTTCTGAAGAAGAGGAACCACACAAGGCAACTTAGATCTTCAGAGACTATTTACAAAGGCCACTAAGAGAAAGTCATTTGTGGTATTTCACTGAAATTCCCTCTGCAGGGAGAACAAAGGTCAGGATCAGCAACAAAGCAGCATCCCTCATGAATGAGTGGACTTTATTTGTGAAATCTAACACCTGAATCAGTTAAACTAATTGTCATTTAACATGACACTTTCAAGCATGCACACAATGGCAGACTATGGCATGAATTAACTGCCTTTCAGGAGTGTCTTTTATGATTTTGTGATACCTGTGTAGGGTGCTGTGATAACTTGTAGATGTCTCGAGCCAGAGGCAGAGTCTCTGGGTCCATCACAAAGTACAGAGTGTGCATCAGTCCCAGGAAACCTGTGCCACGTAGGTCAGTGGCCGGGTCTACACCTGCCGATACAGAAAAGAAACCAACAGAAATTATACAACAAACAATTTGTTCTAACATTTCCGTGTACGGTGTTAATTCTGCATACACATCCTGTGCTTATTACAATTACAACCATTTATATAATGAAGACAAGAAGTTAAATAACAACATGAATTTTCCCTGAGCATCCACAGCCTGATGTGCTGTATGTATAGTGAAGGACGGTACACAGCCTCACCCTGAAAGCCAATGTTTTCCCAGTGTGCCCCATAGCGAGGGCAGTCCAGCCTGCTGCCAATCAGCCTCTTATAAATGGTCTGCAGGACACGCATGTGGACTGTTTGGCTGTTGTCCACATGGCCTATTGAAATACACACATAATTATGCATGAGCAAAATCAGTGGTTTGGTAAAGATATTAGTGAGCTTTAATGTGGCAGGTCTATTACAGGCCCTGTGAACACGCACACTCACATTGTGCAATGGCAAAAACCAGATCTCTCTCCTCCAGGAGTTCCCGGTGCAGTCGTGGAGGTCCAAAGAGGAAGTGAGTGATAGCGGCCAGACCTGTCCTGCGAATGGTTGGCTGGATGTTCTTCTACAGATGGACAAACAGGACAAACAAAGGGCTGTTTAAATTTACAGTTCACTAGTTAGATATCAGTACAAATCTCAAGTATATCCAACACCTATTCAATAGATTTTAAAGTTAATTGATCTGAGTGTGTCTCCTGCTATTAGACGCTACCACTGACGAAGGACATTTCTCTCTGTCACCAACTCAACTCTAATATGATAATTTGTTATGCAAACTCCGCTTCCTCCATCTGCTTCACTATAACACGCTTCCAGCTGTTCCCTTCCTATCCCCAGGAAATTTTAACTCAACAAAGGTGCTTCACTGGTGAATACAATGGAAATGTTAAACAATCACATTCTCTGATATCATTTGGGACTTGAAATTATTTTACAAACATTTATCATCTTACAAGCAAGTCCCCAAGGTCTGTGGTCTGGAAGTACTGCAAGGCTTCATTGAAGGAGATGAGCGGGGTTGGGTTTGAATCCTCAGTGAGAGCTGAGGGAATAGTACATTGAGTTATTCTTTCAGATCAGCACAGACAAAACAAAACCAATAAGGTGATCCGTTCATTTCAATACCAAAAGGGGGGAAAACAACGAGATGCATCTGACCTGGTTGAACGTTCTCCAGAGCCTCCCACTCCTCCCTGGCCTTTTCCAACTCCACATTTTCCTCTGCTAAGAGAATCAGGAAGGTGAGTTGAGAAAACAAATTCTACAATTTCACATATCATCTACACACAGACTAATTTCCCCTCACTGGGTGAACTGGGTGTCAGTTCAGGTTGATACCCTGTTTATTCTCACAAATCCTTCCTCTCCAAGACCTTCATAATTCAGGCAACTAGTGAGAATTTATTCTTCCTGTGAGCAGACAACCGTCACTCCCGAGAGAGGTGTAGTTGCCACAGTCGCCTGGTATCTAGGATACACTCATACACTCACTTCCTGTGGGAAAAGGACGCAAGACTAAAGAGAGGTCATGTGAGAGTGTGTGTTACCTGAAGGATTAGGCTGGTCCCCTCCAGCTGCCAGGGTCTGCAGTAGACCATTCTGCTTCAGTGCTGAAATCTGGAGTAGAACCACAAAATGAGTCACCCTGCATGAGAAGGGTCATTTTGGTGAAAATACTGAGAATGAAATGAATTTACCGGCAGGGATCTGAGTGGTGCACTGCCGTTGGTGTGGTCTTTGACGTTATGACCAATAATCAGTCCATTCATGACCTGTCAAGTCAAAAAGATTTAAAGAGTCATATTTTTTAGAAAAAGGTAAATGAAAAAGAGCAAATTTGATACTGGAACAATGGAGATGATTTTAGGTGTACTCACAGGCTTATGATTGGAGTGTCCATTGGTGATCTCCTCTAATGGTTTACATTCACAAGACAGACCATTCAGACCCTAGCAGCCACAGAGAGCAGATGCATCAGAGAATTTAAAAATAGTTCAGCGTGTACTCCTTTTAAGACAGGCAATCCATCATGACTGTACAGGGCACCCCATCGTGTGCCTTTTCTAAGCTGTGGAAAATCATTCAGTAAAACAGGGTGCAGAGAGACCAGTGAAATTTAAACCTGACTAAGTTAATGGAGATGCATAATAGATTCAGACAATTATTACTCATAACAGGTATTTTCCAAAATACAAAAGGATGGAGGCCATAAAGGAAGAGTAATGTTACGCCTAGAAAACCAGGCTGGGGATAAGGGAAATGTACTGTCAGCTGCTGGCATGGAAACATGCCAAGCAAGCCAGGCCAGAGATTACAGCTAAAGCAGAGGGGGAACTATTGACCTAAAGCCTTAACTTAAACACATGTGATACAACTGCTTAAATAAATTGGCTCTATATTGTTTAACCTTAAACAGAGGCGAAAGGCAGGAACATTTATCCCTGAGGGTGAGTGGTCACAGAATGCTTACTTACATTTTGTTAACCAACACAACAGGCATAACCATTCTGTTACTTTGCTGTAGAATGAGTTTAAATGATAAGAGACTCTAAAAGCAAAAGAAAATAATGTTACCTCAGTATGTGATGTGACATCAATGTCTTCTTCCATTGCATACGAGTGTGTCGGCTGGCGGGCGTGTTCCTGATTGTAGCCTCTACAGACTTCTGAAGTCATGGACTGAGATGCGCTGAGGAGCCGATGCAAGGACCACCATGGTTTCTGTACTGCACCTATGCAGTGACTGCAAGTATCTAAACTTTTCTGATTTTCTACTCATACACACAGAGAACTTAACGTCCACAGTCATCAGTAGGATCTCACAAAACTGTCAGCGACAACAGAAATGCACGTCGTGCACAACATCTTCTGTGTGATAGCGGAGATGATGGGAGCTTGGTTTGATTAGCTACTCCAAATTCTAACCTTGAATGTGCACAGAGAGAGGGATGTACAGGTCTCTGTCTACAAGAGCTGATGGGAGGAAATGGATATCCATCAATACACAAGTTTCCTCCTTCCTCTTCCCCACAGATCTGCTTGGCTGGTGGGTTCACTCCTCAGCCCTATCAGAGGTGCACAGAGGCTGGAGGATGACATTGCTTTTCAGGGCTGGGCTCTCCCTGTCCGAGACTCTTCATTACTTTGGCACTCAAGAGAAATCCAGTATGCACCGAGAGGTTCTAGTGCAGGTGCAGATTAGGTTTCTTGCACCAAAGCTGTGTTAGGTCTTCAGCCTCATTTGAAATGGCAGCACATGTCCAAAGTAAAAGCTGCAGGTGTCCAGTGAGATGTGGGTCATGGATAGAGTTCTTGTATGGCTGAAGTCCTGAGAAGGGGCTGTCATGTGTACTTAATATCTGAAAAACAGAACAGGAAACATATTAAAGTACACATAATGAATAAAAATCAAATCAAATAGTGCAACCCTGCTTTTATTAGGCCATGCTGCTTTATACACCTAACAAACTAGAATGCAGAATTTATCAAATTGATTTACAAATGAAAACATAAGTTCTAGTCTGATGAATCATTATACAATAAATTAAATTATCCAATAATGATGACGTTTATACATATATAATAATCCAATATTACAGCAATGCTACAGTCACAGGGTTTCAAGCACTTTTATTTTTCATTAAGTGGTACTTTTAAGTGACATCTTCAGTGCATGAACTGCACGGGTTACATTAAAGTATTGCAGATCTGTGCCCGGCGTGGAGACAAAGAACCAAAGTGTCCGTTTAGTGACATGACAGCGGTCTCCGATCCCACATCGCAGCTTTGACAGCTAGCTAACCTGATCTGAAGCAGCTAACATGCTAGCAGCCCCGCAGGCACAAAGACGCCGCTTCGCTTCGGCTCAGCCGATGATGCAACAGCCGCATACCGTGCGCACAGGACGGCCGTGATGCACCTGCAGACAGCGGGGAGGCGAATGTCAAGAACACCATTGATAGCTAAGCAGTGGGGAGCTGGTTAGCCTGAGAAAAGCCAGCTGTCAGGCTAACTAACAGGCTAGCCGTGTAGCTTCTACTCAAGTGTAACGGGGATGGAGTCAGGTCCCTAAACGCAACACACGAATAAATCTGCGTTCGCGTGAACCGTAAATTAAACACAACGCTAAACGGGACGCGGAGCCGCCCGTTGTGTGACACAAGCGTTTTTTATGAAGCATTTTTAAAAGTACCTCAGTTTCTGATTGTTTCTCCCTCCAATCTCAGCTTCCCTTCCCCCGTCCAGCGGCTACGGTATTTGCAAGTGCATCCTGGGAATTGTGGTTTCCTGTTGGACTGTAACTTCATTACGTCATCTCTCTCGCTCCCTGACATTTTACTTGTACCCATTCACAAAGCTTTCGCACTGTTCCCTGCCATGACAACACAAGTACATCAATCAACAAATCCACACAATTTGCAATGAAAAAGAGGGGGGAAAAAAATCTCTATTTTTACATGCTGTCTTTACCCAAACATGTATTAATTTATTGTATGTATTTATTTATTTATACATTTATTTTAAGATATTTTTCCAAGTTAAGTTCTACATCCATTTGTTTACGTCTTTCTTTATTTCTATAATTCTACACATATGCATGCATTTATTTCTTCTTGTATTTATCTGTACATAACCTGACCTTTCCCCATAAAGTGCAATAATCATCATTTTAATGAAAACAATATTTATCGCTGACAGAAAACAAAATCTCACGTATGAGTTGAATTTCAGTCACGAAAACATGCATGGATATTTAATGATTGTAACTGGTGCCAGGGATTCAATATGACTGCCAGAACTTGTTTTGTATCCTTGCTCATATTACATAACTTATCAGCACTGGATAGTTTTTCCTGCCCTACACCCCAGAATTGCTCTGCCTGTCTCAGTACACAACAATGGAACAAGATCTGCGCCTGGCTTTGACCGTCTTCACATCTGCTTGTGTTCAGATTCTGAAGCATTTCAAGCATATGAAAGTTATTACCCTCTGGAACATTCTCTCACAAGACGTTTTGCATTACACAAATCGGTAATCCAAACTGTTGTGCTAAGCTTTGTGTTTTAACCTTGCGGGCTCAACCAAACTAAAGCTATGTGGGCCTATTGTCTTTAAAAATGAGGAATAAGAGCAGAGCCACTAGTTGACTGGGTACATCCAGCCATAACTTCCTATTACAGCTCAGACATTTCCTCAAGGCCTTAACGTTACATGACCGTTTCTTAAGTCTGCAGTCGAGATGGCGAGCATCACTGCAGCCAGAGAGTGAGACCTCATCCTGTAAACACTATGGCCCCTGCAGACTGCTCCGTATCCAAGATGTGCGTGGATCAAAACAACACAGAAATCCGGAAAAAAAAACTTTACACAACTGGCAATAATTTCCTCTTTGGGATGAGATGTGCTGTTACTTGATCTCAGGGAATGTGCTGTTGGCTCACCGCACATCTCCTCGCTGCTGCGCTGCTCACACGTCTGAATGGCCAAACACCTGCTCAGTCTGGCAGGCTGTCAGCCTGACAACGCATCAGGCAACAGGGAGACATGCGTGTGGATTAAGATTGAGTTTCCTTTTCTATGTAGATAGTCACTGAAATATATATTTATCAGCTTTTATTGAAGGTCTCAAGCATCAGGATGTTACAGTGCAATCATTCTTCAAAATGCACTTGTTCAACAGCATAATACAAACATTTAAATATAAATATCAATGACATTGGAGTTGTTTATTCACTTGGCAGCCACTGTGATGTACTAGTAATAAATACAAGACTAAAAGAAGAGGTTTCACTGCAGGGAGGGACAATAACTGGGATGTCATCAGAGAGAAACAATGTGCTGCTTCTGTTCCAGTGTTCACATTGTGTGTGTCCGCCAAGGTGCACCACATCACTGTGGATGAGTGTAAGATAAACTTCACTGATGCAAATTCTCATAGCAGATTTTCTTTTCATCTGGGCAAGGAAAACACACAAGTGTCAAGTGTAGACGAGCATTTGTGCTCAGAAAGATTTCCGTTGAGCATCCCCTTCATCCCGTCTCCTCGGTACTCTCTGGATTGTTTTATTATTTTGTTCAGCAGCTATCAGCAGATTCATGTGGTTTTTAATGAGCAGGGGTTGCTTTGTCTGCCACTGTTGAGTGCACTGTGCCAAAGCTCAAGAGGCGTCTTGTGTCAGCAGGCATGAGCCATCTCCATAGAAACATTATTAGCCATCCTTTGCCTCAGGTGGTTGGCAAAGTCCACCTGCGTCTGCGAGAGCACTTTGTTTATGATTGTCTTTGGGATCCAGCCCTTTGTGAGACAGAAAACACAACCAGTGTGAGACGGATAACATGATGTCAGGACATATTTTTATACACGATCCACTTCTAGTTCTCAAGTTAAAGGCTTTTCAAATTGCAATTGCAGTGATATACCTTCAGATCTATACTCAGCAACCAGGTGAACTTGGTCTTGTTTGGGTCTTCAGCACACGGCTTCATTACTATACAAGTAGGCCCATTCTCCGCCCTGAATAAACACAATAATTATACATCATTCATCCACTATGCACAAATAGCCTGGTTCCTTGGTAACCATTCATTATTCCTTAACGGGTCAAGGGTGTTTACACAACAAGTAAATACTCTCCCCTGGACTCACCGGACTACCCCCCTCTGCTCGGGCATTTTTGGATGCTGAGTGGACATCCCAGCCAGGAAGCAGGCGGAGCCTCTGCGTTTGGCACAGCGGACACTGACAAAGTCCCTTGGTCCCACAATATTGCCGGGTGTCTCTGCAGACACCTCATGAGTAACCATCGTGTCCTTGCCGATCTTTTGGAGGATCTGCGTCACCCCATTGTGAAATTAGATCAGTAACTTTAAATCAATGTATTTATATTTTTGAATATCTTTTTTTCTGATTAATTTATACATTTGTCAGTGCCTTTTACCTTGACCTGCTTGACGTTAGGGTTCCACTCCCCCATCTGCTCCATGTTCCCCACCAGCTCCTCATAAAGGTTGTCAGGATGTTGCTCCAGCATCACCTCCAGCTTGAACACCTTCCCGATGTCAGGCAACACCTTACTCAGCACTTTGTCCCCATTTGCCTGCAGAGGGTTTAAACACATACGGGGAATGTTTAGATATCTGGTTTAAAATGTCACATTCTCATACAACGTCAATGGGCTGTTTCCTGCATCAATGCCTTGCTTCCTTTGAGTCGGTGGAGATGTGGATCAACACATGCAAGGCACCTGGACCTGATCTCAACATTGGCCTGAGACACAAGCTAAATGTACTAAATGTTATTGTTGTTTATATGACAATAGACCCTTGAATAAATCTTTGAATCCCGACTTACAGCCACAGTCTCAGTGGTCCAGCCATCCTGCTCGGCCAGGATCTTGATGGCCCTCTGCAGAGCATCCTCGCCCTGCTTTACGTAAGACATCTCCTCCTCATTGTATCCATTCTCCTCTTTAATCCGGGAACCTGAAAACATTAGTGATTCATGTCTGTTAGTGTTCCACCATTATTTGAATGGATGTCACCATCAAGTGTAATTTCATTAGAAAACTCACTGAGCAGGGAGCTCCGCCTGCGAACGTGGTTGATCCAGTTAGTGGGGCCTGGACCTGCCAGTCTGTTCAGCTCATGGTGAATGGCCACCATGGCGCTCTTCCTCAAACCTGAGACAGACAGAAATATTAAATACATTGATTACACATGCAGTAACTCCAAAGAGAGAAAAGTGTTGAGAAAATACACTTGGCTCCATTCAGCAGCCACGTTCAGAACTCCACTAATAAGATTTAAAAGTTCAGAATAAACTACGACAACAGGAACAGGATTGTCTCACTCACCTGTCATGTTTCTCATATGCCGGTAAGAGATGCCGGCACAGAGTTTGAAGGTGGCGGGCAGCATTTTCTTTTACAGGCAATAGAGCAGCTTTTTTACACAACTAAAATAAAATGAACTGGAACACAAAGGTTTGAAATCTGGCTGATCTAGAGAGAGTTTGGATTTCTGTCTGAAAGTGCCTCAGAGCGTCTGTATATATATGAGCACGGCTCACAAGGCCGGGGACCAATCACCACACAGATAAACACGCCCATCACCTCACTGTTCCAGGCGCCATGTCAAGGTTGCTTGTTGGACATGGTGGTTGGGCCGTCATGTCTCAGATGCTCACAAACACTGTCAGATAACGTCCAGTGCCCTGGCCCACTCCTCACGCACGCACACACACACACACACACACACACGCAGTGATTAGAGAGGTCAGTAGGAAAGTGAGTGACTCATCCCTTCATGGTTCATTACAACCTAAACACTCACTTTGGAATTTAAGGGTCAAAAAGTTCATTCAGTTTGGCTTCATTTTGCCTGATATCTTGGTCTGAGCTATGTTTATCTTGAGTGTCATTATCACAGTGGAAGTGGAAATGACCAGCCTCTCTTTATCATCTCAGAAAATAAATAAATAAATACAACCTTAACCTTATTTATTTATCTTACCACATTGATACTTCTTTCCCGTACTCGGTTTAAAGAGAGCATTCTGACAAACTTAAAAAGTCAGCTAATAGCTGATTGAAGTTCAGACCAGGTCAAGTAAAGAGGTACATTTTAAAGAAACATAAGCGTGTACACTCAGTAACAGAAATCAGGAGCAAGAAGTAACCTGTAATTACATGACTATGTAGGATTTTGCTGAAGTTCCAAATGAAAGCCACTTTCCCTTGCGAGGCCAGAACCTGTAATTTTTCAGCTCTGGTGACCTGACCTAAATATCGATGTTATCAATTTTGATGTAACTTATTGTGACAGCTGGTATGTTTACAACAGCACTGAAACAACCATGTACAGTCTGTTTTGTCAAAATGAGGGTTATCGTGGTTTGGAGGAGGCATTTAGTTTTTCCATGGTGGTCAGACTCAATCAAAAACATCATATTTCATAATGTTGACATCCAGACGACAGTCTTGTGATACTGCTTCTCTTCTCTTCTGTGTGCCACGTGACTGAACGGCCCTCTGAAACAACTCCAACTTGATGCAAGTGTTTTTGCGACCTCATGCCACCTGAAGATCCAAACTATCTAAAAGCAATATTGCCTCATTGAGCTGCGCATCAGCAAACGCTCAGTCCACAGTGCTAATGACCACAGCAGTAGAGAGCAGCCAGGAGGCCATCTGATTAGTGAGCAGGAATGAGTGCAGAAAAAACAGGAGCAGATTAATGAGACGAACGGAAAAGCTGAAGTCAACTTAACCTGCAACCTTGTGTCCTTCTGACGACATGACAGGAATTATCCATCAGTCCCTCTGACCTTCTCTCATTTAGGATGGGAACACACCGGCCTGGTTTCATTCGTTAATCAGCCGCATTTCTTCTCCTGTAAAGTTCAAGTTTCTGAGGAAAATAATCAGGAGAGCAGCATTACGTTTTAATGAACCTGGTGAGGATTCAACCTGAGGAAGGTTATGTCCACATCTATGTTCAGGCAAAGTAATCAAGGCAAAATGGTGATTTGTATTAGTATAGCCCAAGTAACAGTCTTGTATTGATGTATTTAGGGCAGATACAACTGTATACTTAAGGTGTGGTCACAAAACTTTGCAAGTGTATAGTTGAGTTCAAAACGAAGGCATCCTTTTAGGAACCAAGCTATTCTCTAGCTGGATTTGATGATGTCACAGACTCTGTTTGTAATGTTTGTTTACATTTATGTACTTGTAGCTTACCTGCACTGCATTCATACACAAATGTCTGGCATTCGTTTACATTGTGCAATAGATAATTTCAATGGATATGCATGCATACAGAGACGACAGGGACAATAAGAGACAGGCAAACTGTGGAGTACTCAAACTATAGCACAGGGTTTATTGGGACTTGAAGGACACAGTGGGTTTGGCTTCCACATGCACTCAGCACTTTGCTGTACATCACAATAAGAAGGAAAAGTCCTTCAGTCATCAGCTCCCTCCCCTTCAATTACAACAAACTGTATGAGCCTGTGTGTGTGGTGTGTGGACGCGTTTCCCAGCGAAACAAACAGAGTATGTCAGTCAGAGAATGAACAAAGTGCTGATGTCTGTGTGGGATTGTTGAGATCGTGCTAACAAGGAGGCACTTCAGTCTGATTCTGATTTGTTTTCCCCATATCAAGTACACAGAGAAAAACAAAAGATCGCATTATATTGTAAGAAGGATTAAAATGACTGCACTGAGCAGCTTCCAATACCTCATATAGGGAAAATAGCACATTCTTAAAAACAAGCACTGGGTCTGCGCTCCGCTTCCATTTCATTGGCTGTGCTGCTGAGAGAAGGCCACTTCTACGTGTGGTGCTGCAGGATCCTCTGGTGTCTTCCTCTCCTTTTCTGCTGTGACATGAGCGACCCGGGCCCATTGAATAAAACTAATAGAATAGGATGTGTATGTAGCTGTGCATTTTTCAAATATGCTCGAACACAAAACAAGAGGAAGACCCTTTAGATTCATGAGGCATTTTGAAGAGCATATTAAGTGTAAAGGGGCTGAATACAAAAACCTGTACATGTGACGACGACGGCAATGCAGCAATATCTTTCAAATGGAGAAAGGCATAAGGAGAGCAAGAACACTTACGATTTTTTTTTTGGGGGGGGTGTAGAAAATAATAAGCATGTGAGAATATCAATACAATAATGTGCCTTGATGAGCAGAGGTAACATTTTCATTTGGAGACAACAGAAAAAAACAAACAGCATGACATGATTTTCAAGTTGTGCAAATTCTAAGTCAGGCTGAGTGCATGTGTTCCTCTCCACTCCAGGGGTGGTGGGGGTTGGTGGGGGGGCAGGGGGGGGGCTGTGCAGAAAGTTGAGGAGAAAGAAAAAAAAACAGAAACAGAAAAATAACAAAAAGAAAAGATTCTCGTTTCTGTACAGCATATTCATTAGTTTTCTTTAAACTCCACATAATGTCAAATATAAAGTGACACTGTAAACCGAGGGAGACGTCTGTGTGTATATAATGCTAACATCAGTGGAATGAGGTATGCAGAAGCGAAAGGGATACAGCTGTCCATACTTACACTTGTCCATGCAATGAAAACACAGCACAATTCTCACTATTCTGTGTGTGTGTGTGTGTGCGCTGTATGTGTGCTTTAAGCAGTATGATATGTCTGCAGGCTCATATTTAGAGAACGTGTATAAAACAGATCACATATTCTGATCCTCCTGTGGTTCTAAACGACGGCTAGAATACCTTCAAAATCAACAAGAAAACTGTATCACAAAACTAAACTGTCGTCTTTGGCCTGAGTGTATGCAAGGCAATGTACATCATGTGTTGAGGTTGTCGAGGTGCAAGTGTTCTGAATGTTTACGGAGTGATCTGAGGTATGGGAGGTGGAAATATAGAGAAAGAGTTAAGAGTATGAGTTGTACAGATGGTGATGCTCGGAGGGGCGTAAATAGATTGGAGAGAGATACTGGTACAAGATACAGGCCAGAAAGTAAAAGACTGGAAATGAGCAAAACAGAAAAGTTCCACTTCTGAAACAAATAAAAAAGAAATAGAATAAATTCACGAAGACCCCATTGTCTATTCCCTATGGCGGTCTTTATTATACAGTGGATCCCCTGAATATTAGCTTGTTTTCTATCTTTTCCTGTTTTCATCAACATCAGTGGCTCTGTTCTATAGTCCAACAATCCTGAGGGCGAGTTAGGTTTGTCCGAATATTTTCCAAACGTCTCTGCAACATTGGCCATCCCACAACAAATGCCCAGGGTCCCAGGGCCTGGTCACCCACCCCCACCCCATGGGCTGACCGTTTAGGCTATTAGACAGGCTGTCTCCGGCTGCTGCTCAGGCCCCGGATGTGGACCAATCAGCAGCAGGGAAGCCCCTCGGAGCGCCTTCCCTTTGTGTGTATGGCTCCCACACAGTCACTTTGCCACTAGGGGGCAGAGTTGGACATGGAGTCCACAGAGTTCACACTGGAAGACTGCACACGGCTGTGGGAAATAGACACCTCTGGGTGCTGCAACAGAAAGTGCAAGAAATGGGGATATTAAATTTGTATGAATGTGTTTGTTTTGCCTGTGTTTGCGTGCTACACTCACATGCCTCCTGAAGATTCTGTCCAACAGGCTGCGTCTGGGCGGCTCAGGCGGCTGACTCCAGTCCAAGTCTGGGGGTCTCGTTCCTTGAGACCCAAACACATTCAAATCTCTGAAACATTCAGTTTCTATCATCTGGAGCAGGGAGGGGAGAGAAAAGTTGGGTAAGTGTTTTCTTCCAGACAGCACTTCAACGCGTCACACCGACTGCACACACTTACCTCATTCTGCCATGGGATGGAAACGCTGCCTGTAGCAAATTTGGAGTAGAAGTCATTGTCAGTTTGGTCCAAATTTACTCCCTTGACCGTGGAGAACTGCTCTATGTCCAAAACATCCTTACAGTACACTGCCCGGGGCTGGGAGAGGGCAATGACCACGAGAAAGTTGGGGTTGAGAGGAAAAACAGGAGACCAGTTTATTTTAGATAGATAGATAATTTATAAATGATGGAATTTTATATGCTAGCCTTGAAAGGACGTGTTCCTGTCGTGGTCATTTTCTCAGAACGATCTTTTCCAGAGATTGGTAATTTGAACTTTACTCACATCAGGCACAAAGGGTGGCTCCACTATTCCAGCCTCCAGCCTCTTGAAGTTGATGTTCTTGAAAAACGAGTGGGCCTTGACACCCGCTGCTCCATCTGCCTGGCACCCCAGCCTCTGCTTAGGGTCTTTGGTGAGCAGCTGGGCGAGCGGAAACAAACATGCATCAGTGTTTAATTTGTTTTTTATTCTTTTGCATGATTCATGCATTGTCTCTGCGCAAACGTCTTCGGGCCTCACCATTCTACAGATAGCCTTAGTGTCCTCTGTAAACTTGTCGCTGTACTCTTCCTCTTCCTCCTGCACCCTCCTTTCCACCTCTTCTCGCTTCACTCGCTCTTTGCGGGCGCGGAAGGGCGATCGTCCAGCAGTCATCTCGTAAACGAGGCATCCCAGACCCCAGCAATCAGGACTCATGCCGTACTTCTCGTTGTTTATCACCTCCGGAGCTGGAGAGGAGTGGGAAACGAGTCGTTCTGGTCATGAACTTGAATTGTCTTTTTTTGACATTTCACAGAAATGTTAACTGAAATATCTCTTACCCATATAACCAACAGTCCCCACCCGCCCTCGGATGAGATCTCCTTTAGGCACTTTGATGGCCAACCCCAGGTCAGAAATACGGATGTGTCCTACAACGGCGGTGAGAGTGTTTTATATGTAATTTGTTTTCAAAGTCCAGCGGTTAACGTAGAGTCATCTTAAATTGTGCATCAGCACCAAATAAAAAATAAACTCACCATTGTCATCTAATAGGATATTCTCCGGTTTCAGGTCCCTGAAAGAATCCACAGTTGTCAGCAGGATGTGGAAGGAAAAAAGTACCAATGCACTCAAACATAATTTAATAAACCATTATAATCCTCTTCCACTGTACTACCTGTAGACAATGCACTCCCTGTGCAGATCCTCCAGTCCACAGCAGATCTGAGCTGCGTAGAATTGGACCCTGTCCTTCTCGAAGCCCGGCGTGCCCATGTTGTAGATGTGGAACTTCAGATCTCCGCCGTTCATGATGGTCAGCACCAGACACAGAGCGTCTTTGGTCTCGTATGCATATGCTAAGCTCACCTGGAAGACACGGTGGTGTAGCGCTTAGACCGAGAACAGAGAAGCTCTTGAGTGCACTGTGCAGCGAATACCCTTTCTGTTCACTCACAACAAATCTGCTGTTGACTTTCTCCAGAATCTGTTTTTCGTTGAGCGCCATAGACTCTCCCTTCCTCTTTTTTATCCTCTTCTTCTCCAGCTTCTTGCAGGCGTACATCTTCCCCGTTGCTCTGACCTGGCAGGCACACACCTTAGGAAAAGAAAATCATTGTCATCATCTTCATCATCACTATCATTATCCTCCTCCTCCTCATCATCCTCATCATGGTAATGAGCGTGTCCTACCTCTCCGAACCCCCCCTTGCCCAGCACTCGGTACTGCCTGAACGTGTCTTTCGTGATCGGTTGCCTGACAGAACACAGACACAGCAAAATCCATTAATAGACGCTCGTGTAGTATTGATTATGACAGAGATATTATCTACAGAACTCAATACCATCCTGAGTCTGTTTCCTGTCCAGGGTGGGGCCTCCTGGACACAGTTCACGTTCCAGACACAGATGCAATCAAGGCGTCTCTGAAAGCCTGCTGTTTACTTCTCATGGCCTTTTACATACACTTTGCATGAGATGTTTTCCTGCTGGGAGCCATCACACGCTTTCAAAAGTCCCACTCAGCTGTGTTAGTGTCTCCATCATATTAATAGTGAAAACTTTTGGCTTTTCATATTTAAAAAACCTACTAAATATCAAATGTTATGTCAATAAATAGAAACATGGTATGCACTCAAAGAGCTGAAGTACTTTCTAGAGTACTGTCCTTAGAGTGTGCTAGTGCATACTTTGACTCCATCGCACAAACACAGTACTTTTTACTCAACTACATTAATCTGAGAGCTATGGTTACTACTTCTTTTACATTACACATAAATAATTGTGAATTTATTAAAATGTTAAACTTCTCTCAAAATGAATTCTACTATATATGGCTATAAAATGAGCCCTGCATGATAAAGAAATGCTCCAACCGACCTCTCCAGCATCTTCCACTGCAAGAACCGGTCAAAGTACATGGAGTTCTGGTAATCCGCAAACGGAGATCCACTCAGGTAGTCGTGAACGACCCTGGACGGATACAGAACACAAGGCTCAGACATCTCACTCACAGCTGAGGACATGATGAGTGCATAAATAAAAAGAGGAGGCAGAGGAGAGACAGGTGAGGGGCCCGTCGACAGGTGAGTGGGGAAGGTAGAGCGTGGGACTCACTTGCGGCAGCTGCTGAAGATCTCCTTACATGGACTGAGCTCGAGGTTCTCTCTGCACTGGTCTGCAAAGACCTCTGCTATGTCTACACGCTGAGGTGACTGCATCAACACACGTAAACACACACAGTCAAATACCCACACGCACACAAATACATCACGTCTGATCACATGCACAGCTCAGAGCGAGGAGAAACGTCCACAGCTACCCACAGAGCAGAGAACAGTAGCAGCAAATACCACACCTGTAGTTTGTCAGGGAGTCTTTCACTCAGCTCAACACTACTGTCTGCTGAATTTAACATTAATCCCTGTGAAAGGTTTTCCAACAACATGTGCAGTAAAGAAGATTCAGAGGCGAATGAAACGTACTTGTTCTGACAGAAAAGTCTTGATGATCTGGTTTCCTCTGCTTTTTCGTTTCTCATCAGGTGTCACCTCATAGTCTTCCTAAAAAAAAGAACTCAGCGTCATTAACAACGTCCTTTGTTGTGACTTAAATACATCATCTTTATAAAGGCTGTGATTAATCATGTAGACAATTCTTTTTCACAGCCTTCCAACATAATAATAATAATAGTATTAATAGTTTGATTGATGATTGCGTCAACAGTAGTTTCTAAACATTCATGGGGGAGAGCAAATGTGCTTTTGCAGCAGAATAATAGCATTTGAAAAAAAGAAACTGGTGTTCAGTGGTGACGAGGCCTCTCCACAGACACACACCTCTCTCTCTGAATCTGTGTGTTGCTGTCAGTCTCACACAAACATATGCTGCTCTTGGCTGCGTGTCTGAACATACGTAGCTGTTGACACAAACAGGTCTGGCCGTTACTCACTGAACATACTGAACATCTCCAAGAGGCGACAACATGAAAAGTGCTCTGGTGCATTTCGTAACTGCTCAAAAGAGGGGTGGGGGACGAGAGGGGGCTGCACGGCGCCCACGCCGCACACTGGCCCGACTCTCTCGGTCTGTGGCTTTTTCCCAACATGGTCCCGTGTTGCCTGGCAACCACACAGTAAACACGGCGGGATTCCGTGAGGTCCTGGAGTGTCACAGTGTGTCACACCAGTGTCACCGGCTTTCCACTACAGAGCACACGCATACACACTCATGAGCATATACAGTGTATACACACATAAGCCAGAGCATTAGGCAAAACAGGCTTTAAAAAGCCACAGCGTCACTGACACTTCAGAACAAAGGAGAAAGAAGTCCTGCAATGTATACACGCAGTATACAGCGCACTATTGTAAATATATGAAATAGTACGGGTGAAAGACAGCGAAAGAGAGGTCAGGCACACACACACACACACACACAAATAGTAAATGACACGTCTGACTCCCACCCTCCTCTGGTGGGAAAGGAATACGCCCCTTTACCCTTTTGGAAGCAGAGGGGATCCAACACACAAAGCACACTTAAAATTGTGCGCCACCTTCTAATGGTGGAAGAGGAAACACTGATGCTCACTCAAACACAGCATTTCCCTCTTCCTCCAGGTGTCAGTGGTTCCTTCTTTCATCTTAATGCATCTCATTGTATCTTTACTATGGACCCTCCCATGTGTCTGGGATAAAGTGAGAGTAGAGATGAAACGAAGAGTAGTGACTAATGGATGTATTTACTTTTATTACTAATTGTATCATCTACAGATATTTGAAATATCATCTTATTTTGCAATTTCCATGCATGTATCAAGAAGCAAATAGTCTGTGCTTGTCACATAAAATGTGTCATAGAAACAAACTTGACAATAGATTAAATAATAAAAGTGTTTCTGGTAAAAGTTTGCCAAGTTGCATTTTATTTAATCACTTCAAATATAGTCACCTGTCTAGTTCGATCTATTGTCAGTGAAGTGATGAGTATGAAGCTCTGAGGTTGCAGAATTAGCCTCTCTGAGTGGTTTCCCCCTCGCAGTGGATCAGCGCAGCAGGGGAGGGGGGTGCGAGGGGATTGGATGTGGTGGGCGTTGGGATTGGAAGGGGGCAGTGTGGGAAACAATGCTCTCCTTTCTGCCCCGTCACATGCCAGCAAATATATTCTGGGCATAGATAAAGACTTTAATGTGTCATGCGTGAGGTTTTCTGTCTAGACACAGAGAGAGAGAGAGAGAGAGAGAGAGAGGGATCGGCGGAAGGGGGCATGGGGGCAACAGGCCGGCAGGAGGTGGGATCAGGGTGGTTGAATAATCACTACTCAGTTTAATTGTCTCCTTTGGCTGCATGACCCAGCGCCGGCCTGCATTCAGACCATGTAGTAATCGAAGTGAGTGCACTGGACAGAGTGGATGGGTTTGTGTTTTCTACACCTGTGTTCATCTTGTAAAGGGTCCTGTTCTCTCCCTGCTGCTGCCGCCAACATTGCACATACTGATGCTGTTTCTTTCAGGTTCAAAGAAAAACTCGAAAATCATTTCCATGGACCATGGACTTTGTAACCTGACTGTCACGCTTACTTAACTTTTGTCTTCCATGGAGCCGAATGTTGGCTTTCTTTTTTGGGGGGTATTGTATGATTCCTAATGGGGGATGCCCACGTACCATTGCGTCCAGCAGCTGGATGCATCGCTGCAGTTTAGGTCTGGTCTCACAGTAAAGACGGAAGAGAAGCCTTCCAATGGGCTGTTTCTCACAGATGCTAACATAGTCCCTCTCTGAAAAAAGAAGAGAACAGGGCATACGCTTGAAACGCTGGCGGTTAAAACACACGTCAGGAGCAGGTGACCACACAAACACGTACCGATGCTGTTTCCCAGCTCAGTGCACTGGCTTATATGGGGGAAGCGAAGGATCTCCTTCCATTTTTTGCTCCTCCCTTTGCGCTTTCCTCCTCCACCTGGACAGAGAGAGAAAAGCAAAAGGTAAAACGTTGGAAAGTAAGAATGAATGTCAGGAGCCAGATGAAAGGTTAATGGCTAAAAGTTGTGGGGGAAGGCGTAGAGGAGTGTTGCTGTGTGTGGGCTGTCCCTGAATGAAATCATAGTCCCAGCTTGTATATATAATTCATAGATCACAGCCCACTTCCTCCATAAATCTCTCCTGTCTCCCCTCAACTTCTTCCTCACTCAGTAGCGTTTGTGAAAGTGGAACAATGTGCACGCATGTGTGTGTGTGTGTGTGTGTGTGTGTGTGTGTCTACGCAGACAGAAAGCCTTTTCTGAAAAGCTCAGTTCCCATCAGAATCGGGGACTTTGACAGACTGGATTCCACTGCTCTGAATAATCGTGCATCAGCTTCCTGCAGTAACACAACTCCATCAGGAACATAAAATCACTTCCATCCACTTCATCTCTCTGGATCCATGAAGGAAACCGACTCGAGCCATCCATTAATCAAATTGATCTCGGACTACCTCCACCATTCCATCTAAAACCATGTTTAAATCCCCTCTCTTCTGTTGTCAGTATTTTCCATGCACTCCAGTTTGCTGTACATTCTTACGTAATGTTTGTCTCAGCGCTCAGCATGTGAAGACTAATGAACTGACAGGGATTTCCTTCAACCGCTCCGCTCAGTGGAAATTGGCTGTGAGTAGCTCGCCTAATGTGAGAGGCAACGCTGAGAGCATGAGAGCGGAAGACGCAACGACAAGCAGACATCTTTAAGTAATAAGAAAGGAATGTGAGACGTATGACGTCATGATGGAGCCTCTGAGTGAAAGCTTGGGCAGCGTCTCAGTCAATCCTCCTGAGTTCCGGCCTCATCCCTCCCCTCGCTGCTGTTTGGAATCTATCTCTGACTTCATCTTTAACACACTGTGCTGCCTTTGTCCCGTCGTAAGACGGGGGACTCAGGTTAAGAACAGATGAGGTAAATGGTGAAGATCCAGGGTAGTCTTGTGATTAAATCATTTGAGGATTATTTAACTTGAGGATGCTGACCTAGTCTTGTTATCTTTTTTATAATTAGAAATGCTACATGATTAACATTGTTCTTTTATTTGGGGGAAAAGTAGAGCGTTATAAATTAAACTTTTTGCCTGTTTGGATGCAACCACAATTAAATTCACTAGACTAAATTCACTAAATTCACTAGCTCACCCATACTGCAGCTTTCGGCCAAGTTTAGTGACAATCTATCAGGTTGTTAATACATAACCTTGCATCCAAAAATACAGCCAACAAACAAATGTACAGAGAAGCCAGGTGCAGACCAACTAACATGAGAGTGAACTAGTTAACAGTTAACATCTCTAGTTATGGGCTCAGTGGTGTGTTCACTGAGGCAGCCAATGGTGCAGGAGGGAACCAACTTCAGGTTGATATTTAACATATGGACCCTTTGCCGCTGCTGCCCCCAGAATGGAGGTCCCATCCCATCGCAGACAAACACAAAGTGTGAATGTATTAATAACTCAAGTCAAAATATCCCCAGGAGAATCATTAACTTCCAGCACCTGCTCCTCATCAACATTACTGCCGAGCAGAGCAGCCGATCAGGCGCACGTCCTCACCGAAGCACCGCTTGCTCTCTGGAAACTCTTCGTATGTGACAGAAAACCACCCCAGCGCTCTGTGATCAGACACTTTAATCTCTTTTCATAAAATCGTGACGTCAGTCAAATACCCGCAGCAGAGAAGGTCATTCCCCACGGGGCCCGCCGCGCTAAAAATGAACGCACTTGTGCTACTGTAAGAAGGCATTTGTGGATGTGTCCACCAAATGGCGTAGCTTTCCTGCGTGGGGTCAACGTCATGTCAAATAATTGTGCCAAACATCAGCGCTCCACCCAGGCATTCAACTTCCACACAATGCAGAGACATCCACAAATAATGTGCTCCTTCTTTTTTTCTCCCCCCGTGTCCTGTTTGCTTTTCTTGCCTCTAAACCTATTTATTTTTTATTTTCTGCCCCACTCCTCATCTTCCCCTTCCTGCTCTTTTTAAGTCGTGTGTTCTGCCATCATGTTCGGCTCCTTCTGTTTCCTGAAATCCAGTGAACTTGTTTTCTTGAGGATTTCTGTTCTCAACACTTCATAGCGACTGCGTTCGCTGCCAACCGGTGACGGAGCCCCTCTGCTGCTCCAGGCCCATCAACCCCCTTTGTTTTAGAGTTGAATGAGGTCACAGCTTCACAGCTTTATGAGCATTTAAACAAAACATCTCTATTGATCAGCAGCTCCCTCCATTTTCTGCCTCTCTACCATGCCAATAAAGTCATCCATTTATGCCGTCTCGTTATAATCATCCTTTAAGTTAAGATGCAAATGTCAAAGTATAAAGAACAGGCTTTCTTCTCCTGTTATCCGTCCCAAACCATAGACTGCACGGACGACGTGACTGCTCCCCAAAGTGTCCTCCGTGTTATTGGACGGGGTATGGAGCAAACTAAAGCCAACAAAAGAGTGTTCTCAAAGGTCTCTGGTTTCTGTCATTTACTGGCTAGCAAAACATTCAATTCTTTACTGGGTGTGGAAAAACGAGTTGTACTGTGGGAAAGTTAGCAGACATGAAAATTTGCCAGTCATGTCAACATGCCCAGCTGTTCAGCCCCGGAGGGAATAAGAGGAACAACGGAGACCTGTTGCCAATCTGACTAACATGCAAATATTAGGGCAATAAATTATTCTGCATGCAAAAGTTATGCATCCGATTATAACAAGCCACTTCCTGTCTGCTCCCTCTGCGCTGCACTGTTGGTGGTCATTTGAGCTGCTCTTCTCACTGAAGGGGGAATTTTTCGGTGAGATGTTATAAACTAGATCTGAGGAGGAAGTTTACAAAATGGATGTTATTATCAATATCAAAGGAAGTGCTGGGATTATAAGGCATGCTTTGGCTCTGTAAGACGTATATATGTTGAAATTTCACATCCAGGTCAGTGACAGTGGGTTCCCAGTTTATTAAAAGTAAGAATACGCTCGTAAATGTCATCCATAAAAACCTGTTGTCCTCACTCCCACATCTCATTCTTTCTCTATTAAATAACCCTCGCTTTCTCGGGGTCTGTCACTTACACATGAATAGAAATATGCAGGGCGCCGTGGCTGCACTGCTGCACACAGGAACTTGCCGGTCTAATTTGTTCCATGCGGGTAGTGTGGTCGCCGCCCTTTATTTATGTTTCTGCTTCGCAGCTCTGACATCATGAAGGCACGTCAAGCGAAGCAAAAATAAGGTCAGAGGAGGAATGACATCCGACCGGCGTAACACCAGGGGGTTACTGGCATCCCAAACCTCTGCGCGTTGGTGCACACGCACACGCACACACTAACAGTGTTTCCTCTATGACCTGTCTCTCTAGTAATGTCCTCATGCCCAATTTAACCAACCCGGCCAGTCCTGCAGGCCCCATCCATCCACATGTTCAAAGACATCCCTGCTTAAGCTGCGAGGTTATGTTGACTGGAGCATAGCTGTCTCTCTCTCTCTCTCTCTCACTCACACACACAGGCATACAGTCTCTGAGGTGTCAAACCTCTGACACCATCACTCGTGACATACACGTAAAAGCATCTGCAACAGGATGTGATGTGGAAGCGCTGGCAGAGTGGAGCGCTGTGTGAATATGAGCCATTCTCTACACCTACACCGTGAGAGAAGCGAGGAGCAGTCTGCTAGATTCCTCTGACTCCTCGCTGCACTGGCCTGACATTTCATCCCTCTCTCTCCCTCTCTCTCTCTCACAAACAAGCAATCGTGTCTTTCTGATTTTCCAACTCTCGCTCATTCTCACATCACCTCCTTTGTCTGATCTGTTAAATGTCGGCCTCGCTGTTGAGTCATGCCGTGGTGGTCAGCGAGGTACCAGCGCGCTGAAGACAAACAGCACCAGACTATCGTACAAACGCTTTGTTCTCGCAAATCCTCCCCCTTCCCTCTCACCCACAGTGGCCAGCTGTTCAATACTGGGACTTCACTTTAGCATAAGATCTGCAGGTGAAGCCAAGTGTATTTTTTTTAATCCTGTTCCTCAATCAGAGAGCCCTGTGCAGAGATTATTATCAGTAGACAGAAAAATGTCTAGATGACAGTGTAGACATCCCTGTTCCCAGCAGCTCCTGTTCTTACTAAGAGGAAACAGATCAGATTCCAGATTGCTCATTTTGTGGGTTGTGCAATGAGTTTCGTGGAAATCTTGCATTTTAACTTTGTTGTAAAAGTGTACATTTAGAACTGTGAATAAAGCTGTGAAGTGATGGACCGAACTAAGCACTAACATTCTGCTAGATTATTAAATATTTCTGCAGTCACATCAACAGCACTGCAATGACACCCAACGGTTCATGTTTTAACACGCCTCGACCCCTACACAGCTATTTTTAAGGCCTTATTACTTGTGGCAGTGTCCTCCACTTTTATCTACATGTGAAAACTTGGAGGACATGTCAAGGTTAGCCCGGAGGTTCAGTTTAACTGCAGCAAGTGTGTGTGTGTGTGTGTGTGTGTGTGTGTGTGTGTGCCACAGGAAGGGATGGGGAAACGCTGCCCAGACCTGAGAAGAAGGGGAGGACTATAGCAGGAAGGCAGTCTTTGTTGCCCTGTTCCACCATGATGTCATTTTGCTCCCACTGTCCAGCCGCCTTATTATTAGCGCGCCGGGGCTTCTCCTCTCCGTCCACATGCTCCTCATCATCACAATAACGGCGGGAGCATCTGTATGCAACATCTGCGAACGTGCTCAGAGCAAACATCTGCGCCGTGCGACTTTTACGCACAGTTTGCAGGGGTCCCGTGCTAAACCACTTAATGAGACACTGAGTCAAAATCTGGGAAAGGCAAGAAAAGGAAGATGTCATCAGCAGTGGTGATGTGAGCAGCTGGGGAGATCTATGAAGCTGAAATGAAATATTCACAATCTGGCGTCATGTGTAGGTGACTAACATACAGTAAGAGCAGCCTGTCGCCCCCACAGCTACATTTGCGCAACGCTTCAAGAGAAAGCCCCCACGAGTGTGACTATTTCCTGTCTTTATGTCCTTGTAATCATTGCGGCTATAAATAGCAGCCAGCCCAAGGGCAGGAGCGACGTGTTAATACAAAGTGAGGTGGTCAAACCGGTCCGTGACCTCAGAGCTAGTGAGCGGTGACAGTTGTTGCTGGCGTCACCGCTTCTGTGCTTGTGTAATGTTCACGCGCGAACGCGCAGGAAGACGCTCCGTGTGAGAACTGCTCCGCGATGGCAGACGGCAGCAGAAGGCAGGGCACATTTCCTGTAGGGGAAGATTCAGGTGCCACAAGTTTCCTGCTCTATAAATACCTAAAATATGGAATGTGAAGGAGGGAAAAACATTCAATAGACTGAAATTATATAACCCAGTGGGCTGTCCAATCAAAGCACAACACACAGCACACAGGGCACGCTGGGTAATACATGGTGTTTGCTCATCCATAAAGACCCAAGAGGACAGAGCATAGTCCACATGAAGCTAGCCATAATAGGACACTGCCGAGCTCTGACACGGTGTTAGTGTGTTTGTTCACCTCCATAAATGTTTTGATATCGGAAACGTTAATGAACAGTGATCAAAATCTCTGTGGGGGTTCTTTTTTTTTCTTTTTTTTTATCTCTTCTCGCTCCGAGTCAAACTCTGCAGTTACATCACAAGTGAGCAAACACGGATGGAAGTGCTCGCAATGAAAACAAGACTTATCAAACTGATGGGTCACGTGGTGCATGTGGATAGATATTATTGAGTGTGTGTGTGTTCATCCCAGAACAGGGTTAAAGTGATTGTTGCCCTTCTCAAACTGTGTTTATCCTCTCGGACCTGTTCTCCTTCTCGTCCTCCAACGCACGGACACACACAGACGCACTCGCTCCGTGAAGATGTTGACATTCAGTATTCCCTGTTACAGCAACATCCCTTGAAAGAAAAAACTAAAACAGAGAGCGTGTTGTGGCTTAAAGTGAGCTTAACCACTGACAGGAAATGCATTCAGCTTTCAGCTTCTTAACCCATTTATCAGGTTAAATCACAATTCTTACAATATTAGAAATCATCGACATCAAAGTGCCTTTTCTCTCCCAGAATGCACCATAAAGAACCCCCAGGACACAGGCTTCCATAAATAACATGTGGCTGCCTATGTTAGACTGTAGCTGCATTGTCTTGACTTTAAAGACCTTGTGTTACTGATGTCTCTGTAATGTGCTGTGTGTGCATCAGCATGGCCAAATGAAAATGTGCACCGTCTTGCATTAAGCTCCTCATAGATCCGGGGGTATTGATGGATGGAGCTTCAAAAGGTACAGTATTGATTATTCCCAGATGAATGCACATCAAATATTCATTGGATGTGCCATTAAACATACGTGGTAGCAGCGCGGACCACAGGAAGCACGCCGAGCCAGAATAAAACGCTGCATAAGTAATCACCTGGCTGACATGCGGGGAAAAGGACGATATCATCAGTCCAGCGGCTCGCTGCATTCCTGGAGTACTCCAGTGATGAGCTGTTAAAATTCACATAATCTCCCTCCACTTCAACTCAGCCTGCCCTGTCCACTTCCACTTGAGATAACCGACTCCTATGCTTTCCCAGAATTCCACTCGACAGGCCCCTAAAGAACAGGCGTGAACTTGTTGCATCCAGCTGAGTTACGTATACCGTGTGTGTGGGTAGAGGCAGCAATAACAATAGAGATAGTAAGAGCCAGAGTGCTGAATTTTCCACACAAGAAAAAATGAGTCACACTCCTACTCAAAACACAGCGGGCCTTGTAGCGTATTGTCGAGAAACGGCCATTTCTGCTTTGTCTTTGCATTATGGCTCCATGTTAAACGATGGGGACGATGATTCAATACTGAGAGAGTCATGTGAAAAAAAAAACACCCGTCTTTAACTGCTGATGTAGAAAACATCATATTTACCTACAGTACAGCAATTGAACCAGCGTACAGTCATATAATATAATGTCTTCGATGAATACCTGCAAAAACTGCACTACAGCCAGATTGAACTAAGATGACCAAAATGATGGCATTGCTGCTCATGGTACTGAATTAAGGATCCAAAATTATCCAGAATTATCCTTGGTGGAGTTTTCTAATGTTGAACACAGGAATGTTGGTGGTGGTGGAAGCGTCAACAAAAACAGCGACCGATTTCTGAATCTGAGTAAACGTCACCACTGAGAAGTGACGAGTGTGAGATGTGTAAGAACGGCTCGTAATGAGCCCCTGCAGCTACTTGTAGACATTCTCCCAGCTGTTCTTTTCTTATCCCTTTGCATCTTTCCCATCAGAGGAGCCCAGCGAGGGAACAACAAGCTGGTTTTCCCTCTCATGTATTTTTACTCTCTGCTACATCCAGGCTCTCTGCCCAATAAAAGTTGGCAGCATTATGTCACGGCTCTGTCCTCTCTGAGGGGTCCTGAGGGAGGAGCAAGTGTTTGTTTCTCTCATGCGGAAGAGTGACACTTTGTGTGTGACAACAGAGACAAACCGCCTCGCAAGACATTACTCATGACCGATACCTGACAGTGGGCGGAGCGTGCGACAGGAAACTAAAAGCCGTGCGTTCGTTCCCGAAGTTGCTCAGTTGAACACGTCACCCAGCCCATTCCACTGAATTGATGCTAGTTGTAACAACAGCTGCCCCGACCTGCCGAGACTTGCTTCAGTGGCATCAGTTGAGGAGGCGACACCCCAGCCCATCTCAGTTTGTCTCATGCATGGCATTTTGTGTTGACAAATCAGCTGTGATGTTTGTACTAATCAAAACATCCTCCTGAGAGAGCAAATGGGGGAGAACAGAACAAAAAATAGAGGGGTGTTTTTCAACACAACAGGACAACCAATCAGGTCTTGCTGCAACTACAATCTGGGACTGTGTTTGACTGAGAATCCACCATTTTGGATTGGGTGGTTATGGTTCCAAACCTGTCTGTATGTTTGTCAGAAAAGATTAAACAAACATATTTGTCTTTGAAACCTTGTCAGCGAAGAACAGATTTTCTTTTGTCCCCCCTTTCTTCAACATTGAGTGTTGTCAACACTATCATTGATTTTTCAGAGAATAATTCATGGGGGATTCTATGAGTAGCTGTTATTTGATTAGATGTAAGGGGGCTGTTGCTACTCACTAGCATTAATGTCTTTAGTTCGACAAATGTCAATGGTTGTAGGTTCATTTCAGTTTCAGCAAATAAAGCAAACCTACCACTCACCCTTGATTATTCACATGTGTAAAGACTGAACCAAATGACAGAGCCGGCGGACGGCGGAGTGTAACTCATCTTCACGGGCCTGAACTAAATACCCCGGCTCTGTTACCGCATTTCAAGGACAGCATCTGGATGCAGCGATGCAGATTTTCCCCCTTGCTCTCATTCATTTGGACAGACGATGACGTTTGCTCGCATGGCTTGGAATCTTCGACTGCGGCCAACAAGACTTGTGAATGGGGAGTCAGGCAGAGGCACGGACACACACACACACACACAAGCTCGGGGCCTACTGCACTGATGTTGCTCTCGTCAGAGCGGCCCAGTTCAGGTTACATTTACACAAAGGAATTCAGCTCCAATCCCCTCATGTGCTAACGCACACATAAATCTACACTTTCCCTGGTATTAGACCTGCACGCTGAGTTCAGCTGTGCCAGCAAACTAACAACTGCCACTGGACAAAAAGTGAGCTCTCCAGAAATTCCTCTTGATCTGCTGTGGCCCCAAAACTTCCTCAGCTGACCGGCATCACAGAGACAGCACATTGGCACTTCCTGCCGCTCCGACATGGTGAACGCCACTGCAGCTGTCAGATGATACTCAGATGACCGCACGCTGGAGATCGGGGTGTTTTGTTTCACCACACACTCAACATCCATAAAGTATCTACCACAGAGAGCGGAGAGCGGCTGCACGGGAAGATGGAGCTGGGATGGCGGTGGCCCACTCAGTTTGTTATGTAACGATCAATTAGATTAAATAGCTTATGGGCTGCATCTGACTGATCGCGTATAGCAGCATTTGACTTTATGTAAGATAACGGCAAAGGATGCTTCAGGGTGGTATATAACAGATCTAGGGTTTTTCTGCGTCGGGGAATGTAAAGGATATAAACAAATTGTAAGTCAAACATCCAGCTCTTGATTCAGTAAAGTCAAAGCGGCACATCAGCAAATATTACTGAACTTTCTGTTTATTACAAATGTCTCTAAGGAAGCAGTTTGTTGAAAAATAAAGACAATCTGATTTTAACTGGGCCTACAGCGTCCCTAAATTCTCCTAACCAATGACAATGCATGGCCAAACCCAGATCAGCTGCTGCTCACACAGAAGAGACAGAGAGGGACGGAACAGGGACTCAAGGCTGGTTTCATTACTCCTGGCCTCATGGTATCAAAAGCTTTTTATTTCCACACCTCACTGGCACTCACGCTGTTTCACTGATTTGGGAGGTGTCGGCATTAACGAGGCAAAGAGCGCAGCGTGAGCCGGGCCTTCCTGTCGTGCGTCTGGACGGAAGATTCAGGACTGGGTTCAGCTGGGACTCGGGCAGCGCTCGCATAAACAAACAGGAATAAACACTCTTGTTTTGCTCCATTCTCCCACTATCGCTGGGATGTGACCTAAAATGATCCCCTGTGAATACTGTACTTTGTCATTCACATCAGCGAGAGGTTGGAAGGGAGAGCAACCTTTTGGCTCCGCGCCCTGCCAGATAAAACCTCCCATGATTCAGGCAGTTAACGAACATGACCAGGAACACGCTCACACGCTGGCCTGTGACATGCTTCCATGCGCAAACTGCCGCGGACCCGAGCACACAACTGTTGAGTCGGTCTCACGTGGCTGCATTTGCAGGGGCCATTGATCAAACTGCGGTGAAAGTCGTCCTTCAGCTATTAACTCAAAGAACCATCTCATGCCTTAATGCGAAACTGTAAGAAGGCCTTTGACTCTCCCACACAGTCGGTGCCGGGGCTGGATGAGCACCAATGGAGCAGCTGGGGACAAGCAAGATCTGTCATGGGTCATTAACTGCTCTTATTAATTCATGAAGCTTAATTCACCCGACCCCGTCGTGCTCTGCTCCCACGAAACGAGCGTCCGGGCTGATGCGAAGGCAAAATGCATCCTTCGGAAAAAGGGTTTCGACAGCATGTCAGCTTCCTGTTTCACTTGACTGTCCCATTATTTCCCATGGAACTCTCTCTGCCCTCTGCGTACACTCGGAACATGTCATCGCTGGGAGATAAATGGAACAGCGGGCCAGCAGCGCTCTGTCTTCTCCTGCGTCACCTTGTAACTCCACAGAGACGGTTGCTACATGAAACCACCAAGAGTTCCAAAGAAGAACGAATGATGAAGTGTCACATTAAAAGCTCTTTCACCTCTGATTTTTAAACTCTGCCAAACCTCGTCCTGTAGTTAAAAAAAAAACAAAAACAAGTCACTTACTAACATTAATAACTAAGCTTTTGTACACAACTTAAAATCAACGATGTGTGTAAACTCATTGAGCTAACAACAAGGAACAATGAATGACTTAAATGTGCACTTTACTGAATCAGGAACATACGTTGAACATATAATAGGCCTCTATGTTAATGATGGCCCCTTTAAAACCCTCGATCTGCCACTGCTGGGAACACATTGTTGCAGCCTGGTTCACACAAACATGAGACAGCTTTGCAGGAGGTGGCAGTTGCTGTTCCTTTTCAATGCAAACTGCTGACAGTCCCTTAAAAGTGAAATGGAAGTTGCCGTACAACCCACGGTGAATGATTCCCATTCATGCGAGACAATCATGGAGTCAGATTGCATGATGTTTACCTGCAGGCCTTCCTCATGCCCTTTGCACAACCCTACCTCCCTAAAGTGCACGCACACATAAACACACACAGCCATTAATGACACGATATACCTTCTTATTTCACACTCCATTGTCAAACATGAGTGACTGGGCCTTTTCTCACACATCAGTGTACCACCGGTGGAGCCACAATCTCTGTGTGCAGGCCCCGTGCACAGCAGTCACGTCACCGGAATCAACCTTCATGTGCCAGCTCGTTCAGCCCCCCCCCCCCCCCCCCCCCCCCCCCCCCCCCCCCCCCCCCCCCCCCCCCCCCCCCCCTCACACACCCCCGACCTCCCCTCCAGACAGAAGTTACCCCCTGCTCCCGTGTGTGTGTGTGTGTGTGTGCCTCAGCATGCATAATATTGCGAAAGAGCGCATTCATTTTGCACAGACAACGAAAGCGGATGTGGAAGGCAGACCCCACCACCACCACCCCCCTCCCTCTTTGTGGGAAAACGCAGACGAGCTGACAGAACCAGTGAGAATAAAACGATCCACTGATCCCAGGTTCACCTCGACCACAGAAGGATCCGTGGCCAGTGTGAGGATGTGGCCCTCCCAGCACCGCGGCCCTAGACTGGTTCTCTCCGTTGCATGTGTGGGGTTTACCTGCTGAGCCCTACAGTCCGCAGGCTTCCAACCTACAGTGCAGGTCATCATTCAACGACCATTCCCTCCTTTTCCTGCTACTCACGGCCTACATGCCCACTATTTACACTCAACTCCTTCATGTGTCAACTTACCCTCTCTCGCTTTGAGCAGTACAGTGTTGGCTACTATGTTCTCCAGCTCCATCAAAAAATGTAAATGCAGGGGATCTCGGTTTTCTGGTGCGAGAAAAAAAAACAGCAGCGTCCTTCAGTTCGGGTGCCGTGCGTATCCTCTTCACTCCTCGTCGGTACCAGAGCAAACCTCACTGGCATCAGAGTCGTAACAGATAAAACAGGATGTCAGAGATTTGCTTGCAATGTAAACTGGGCATGGTTCTTCTTGTTGCGGGCTGGAAGTGCGGCGCTGCATTTCTACTCCAATCCCCCTGCAACCGTTCCATGCGTAATTCGGGTGCTGGACCTCTCCGTTGCGGGCAATCATTAAGTTTCTGGAGCCACCGATTGCGCGAAAAAGAACCGGGGGAGGGGGGCTCCTCTCGGCGGATTCTTTACAGCAGGATACGGCCAGCTTCACATCACAACAGCAGGGGTTGGCTGAGTGCACCAGAGAGAGGACATCAGCGGCGGCGCGCACACCCTCCCTGCGCTGTGCGTAATGCGAGTGGGCGGGGCCTCCGTGGCACAGCTGCGTCAAGCCAGACACGAGCGACTCCACCAGAAGTTGTGCGCAGCAAATAAAACTAGCGCTTTACTTTATTTCAGACACTGCCGAAGACGGGGAGTTTAATCAAGCAGCAAAATGTATAAATAAGTGTGTGAGACTGGTGTTGGGTTGAGTTACATGCACGCGCATTCTGTGTCTGTTTTTCTCTCAGTGACACAGATGAGGCAGGGCTGAACTTAGTGGCCAAGGAGGGGAATAGGCAATAGGTAAAGTCGCCCTCTAGTGGTCAGACTTCCACAAATTATATTTATACTATTACCCCTCAATTATTTCCTTGATTGTTCTCCTATGAAATGTCAGGAAAGTTTGAATAGTGTCTTTTTCTTTTTGATTTGCAGCTCTATTGCAGTTTTTGGAGAATTGACAATCACATTGTTAAGATGGTTTGTTCTCCATAAACATTAGAAGCCCCAAACAGGAACAGACTTTTTTTAGTTCAGTCAGTCACTTATCAGTCACTGATTTACATGATCAGCATGTAACTGTGCTTCATTAGTGACTTACGAGGGCTTTTATGCCCGTTTGGGTTTTTTTCTCTAGACTTGTGTTATTCATTTTAGACCTAGCTGATTAATGTAACTATAAACAAAACAAACAAGGGTGATATAAGTAAAAGACAGTCCAGCCCTGCTTCCCAACGATACGCTATAGCTCCCTAAGGCGTGACTTTTATTTTGAAGTTTCGCCGGAAATCGTTGCAACACTTTATAAAACTTGACTTCTGATGCAGTAAAGAACACGGCTGTGGTCATAATGAAAAAAAACCTACATACGTTGAATATCAGTGGTACCACGAGAGCAGAGATCTGCTCAGCATCATCACAAACAGGCCCGATCACCTACACCCAGCAGAGTCAGTTTAATATGAAGTCACTGACTCCAACCAAACTATCAACACACTTGTTATTGACTGATGAAAGCAAATGGGATCCATTTCTCCTGCCCCATACTTGTCTCTATAAATTGGACATGCACTGATCTGCCTTAACTGGATCAAATCAAAATGAATGAGGTCATCTCTGCTAATAGTTTGTTGAGACTCTGTGGTTGGCCTCATGACGCAGGGTCTCTGTCGGCTGAGGACAAACATTTATCTGAATATCACAGCCTTCCATTGTGAACCATTCAAAAGCAGTGAGTGAACCTTAATATTTCTACATGGTGACAGAAAAAAAACTAAAGACACAGAAGCTTTTCCGCAGATCCTCCATAAAGCAAAACTGAACTCTTTAATGGAGCACAGCAAGTATTTTTTGTCAATCTCCAAATAAAAAAATTAACCATCTCATGGATAGAAAGTGCTGCTGTAAAATAATTCCTCATTGTCAACAGAGTGATCCAACACATGACTTATCATTTTGCCCACATGACTTGAAAGTACCCAACACATTTTTCTTTTTCCTCTTACAGAGTCAAATTAAATTTGTACAGTATACTAAAGAAAATAAACCTGACAGGATTGAGCCATGTACACATAGAAATAAAAAAACACTGTCATGCTCTCTCTCAAAATGAAACGCATGAGTCCCATACAAATTGAGAAACTGGCTCGTGGAAAAAAAGAAACAAAGGCGGCTGTTAATATTCGTCCAAGTTGTCGGCTTTGGGTACGGAAAGGCCTCGGTCCTTCAGGACCTGCATTTTGACTTTCTCCGTCTCCTGTTTGGCTTGCTGCTGCAACCGCTGCTCCTCCAGAATCTCCTCGATGGAAACCTGCTGCAGGACTGTGTCACAGGGTTTATCCACATCCTGCAGAGACACAGGCCACGTTACACCTCCTCAAGCTGGTCACAAACTCACAAAATACCCAATACACTTAATAACCTGAGGTTGCGCACCAGCCGTTTTATGTGGTGATCTCTTGTTCATTCAACATCACATTATATTGACATATTAATAGAAGCCTGCTGTGTTCTTGCAACCTCAGTAGATGTGATCCTCTGAAGCACTCAGCAGTGCACTATGGGTGTAAACTTGGATTTATATTGTGATGAGGGCAAGCGGATGATCGGTTGGTTTCACATACCTTTTACTGTTCAGCATTTAAATACACTAGGCCCAATGTTTTTATTTGGACCTGCACCAAAATGTATACACTTATGATTTCCATCAACGTTGATGGAATTCCAGGATGTGCATCCTGATGCAGATCTCTTCCTTGGGTTAGGATCCTTCTCTCCGCAAAATTTAGAAATTAGTTTTTCAGTATTTTGCATAATCCATCTAATGAATTGGGATTATAAGCAACATTCCACTTGCTATTTCCCAACATGCTTTTTAAATAATAAAATGTAAGGTATTTTCAAAGCATTGTTGTAGGATTTAAATTTCTGTGAACTCATGTTTAAGTGAACTTCCACTTCAGGCCTCACAATTATGACCTGTGAATGATATGACTGTGGAGGTAATGACATTCTATGGCTGGACACTTTGTAATAATAGAAACATGCATTCATATTAGTCCATGTTGATAATTCTGTTTACAGTCTGATATTAGCACATGAGTGAAGGCCCAGCTCTACAGTTGTGTGCACACTCCAGGTTCTAAGCAGAAAACAACCATTTCAATTTGTAAGGACCAGACCAAAAATGTCCCCAGAGTTACTCAAAACTGGGCCACACAACTACAGACACTTACTATCTCTCCCAGCAAGACCACATTCTCTCCTCTAACTATGAATATTCCCCTGGGGATGTCACCAAACTTCTTTCCCACGTGGATGCGCTCAACTGTCTGGTGGAAAACTAAATTAGCTGCGGGAGACAAGAGAAACACAAAAAACAAGCACATCAGATGTCGATCATCAGGTGCACACGGAGGGGACTGAGCTGATTTGTGTTTCGGGGGGGACGAGGAGAAACAAGAGTGAGATAATAAAAACGAGAAGTACCAAACTGATCAATGCTTCTCAGGAACCCGATCAGTGTCCTCCCATCTCTGAGCAGCACCAGGTGCTTCTCTGCAGGACACAGACATGTTTATTATTAGTATGGACACGGGATCAGACACGATGCCACAGAAACCTCTTCCTCGGGGAGAAGCGGCCCTGGTTCCTCCCTATTCTGCTACTCACTGTCGATGTCGTCTATGAGGCTGGCCGTCCCCGGTACGTAGTTCATCTTGTGCTGCTGTTTGTCTGCGTCGTGGTATCTCTGTATGACTTTAAGCCATGAATGTTTCAAAGTGTGTTTCTTTCAACAAGAGCACCGGAAGTGTCTTTAGAGAACCTTAGGATAAACTTCCGGTTCAGGTTTAATCGTGTGCGCGCTGGCTAAACTTCTCGATCGTGAACATTTTACTGAAGCCGTATTGAAAACAAACGTCTAAACATATGCAACGCAAAATAAGATTCGCTTGAACGCGGTCTTATTCGTTTTTGTAGCGGGGGTGTTCTAAATTAACGACTTTTTTCACCGTAAGTGCGTGATGACGCACATGCGGCACCAGAGATCGTTTATAAACATGAGGCAGTAACCGCATCAGAAGAGAGGGGCAAACTACTCGTGTCGTCATAAGTCATCGAAAAAATAAAATAAAATAAATAAAAATAAATACAAACTCTCAAGCTTTATAACCTCTGTATAAAAAGTAATTTCATCATGTTTTGTCAGTGCAATGTGAGCAACATAATGGCAACGGAGCTCACGCTCTGCAGATTTTTTTTGGTGCCATGAAAAAAGCGACAGAGTGAGACCTCTTCGCTCTGGCTCGTGCAGCCCCTTAAAGTGACGGCCGTGAGTTTTCCTAGCTCGCGGCGTCATTCAATCATTTCCTGATTGCAATCAAGTGGCCGGGGCTCGTGTGAAGAAGAAAACGCTGTGAACAGGTCGGAGCCAGAGCGTACACAGGGAGGTGACGCGAGTCTTGTTACAGGGTCTGTTTGTGCTATGGCAGGTGACAGGACGGAGCGCGCTTAGCTGATGCATCATCCTCAGACGCAGTCGGACCTGAAGTCTGGCTGGCCCTCGACTGGTGACTCGGGAAACCACAACTGGAATAACACAATGGTGGGTGAGAGGAAACAGGCTAGACAGTCCCCTCGAGGTTCAGTCTCTGTGTTTAATTCAAATTCAACGGCCTGTACACAGATGCTCTTCACCCTGCTAGCTTCCGTGTGTCCGTGCTAGCCAGATAGCTAACGGAGCTAGCTGGCATTACATAATAGTTACCATTGCCCTTTGCCCGAGTTTGTCACGTTTGTCTTGACGTGACAGCGGCGCCCATGGCCCGACAAGTGTATCGGGAGTTTAACAACACACACGGCTTGTTGTAGCAATAGACTGCATCTGTTATTCAACAAGGCCCCCGCCGTGGTTAGCTGCTTTTATCTGCTGGAGCTGAAACAGCCTGAGCGGGTGATGCACAGTGCTACTCAGTTTGTTTACAGTTGCCTTATTGTCAGCTTGCACTAGGAAACCCAGATCAGATAGAATCTCTGCTGCATTAAAGAGTCTCATTCTTTGAAGTACCGACCCAACCCGATCTCTGCCATGCTCTGTGTTCACAGGACGCTCCTCAGTACCCAGGCTACCCATCCCACTACTGGTATCCTCAGTCGCATTCCACAGGACACTATGCAAACACCTATCCATCTGGATCAGAGGTTCAGCCCCAGTACAACCCCCAGGTAAAGCTCAAGCTGTAACCCAACCTGGGCCTCGAGAAGATGTGATGGTGTCACAGTAAATCTGAGCATTAGCTTAAGTCTCCTAAGTGTGCTCACCTCAGCTCAACTTGTTACATCACTGCACAGGTTTACAGGGACGCTTGTGTTTGACTTTGTATCTATGTAAACAGCATTTTTTTGCGAATGTGTGAGTGGCAAAACTGTACATAGACTGTATATAGATGCAGATCACTTATGTATTCATCCTGAAACATTCCAGGACATTACATTTTTATTTTGTTTACTTTTACTTCTTATGTGTTTGCCAGAAGGTTAAAACTGTTTAAACAGTATGTACATGTGTTAACCTGAACTAATCAGGAGTCAGATCATGATGAAATTTCAGAGTGTTCCTGAGACCACAGACAAACATTAACTCTCTAGTTCAAGGTTCTGCGATCAGAGTTAATTTTCACTGAACTGATTTGCTCTTTATTTATTGTGGTGAAATTTCTGCAGGTCATCATAGTTCAGGCAAACAGTCATGTCCAAATAGGCTGATATTGGGACATACACTAGTCAGCAGAATAGTCTTATTCAGAATCAGGTGAGTGGTCTTTATTAATTCCCCCCCCTTCATACTTTTCATTTAGGTGATGCCTGGAGGTTATCCAAATGGCCATGGTGTCTACAGCCCAGCGCAGAGTCAGTATTCAACAAGTGGTTTTCACCCTTCCAACCCTTTCTACTGTGCTGACCCTCAGAGACCAGCTCCAAGTCCCTATCCTAGCCAGGGCTGTCCAGCAGAGCAGGGCAGTGGGCCATCTGGGCAGCCCCACTCTCAACACCCACATCATCACTATCCTGGTCCACACTGTCAAGGGGTGAGTTCATTTAAAAAGATGTAGCAAAGAAGGGACCAAAAGTAACATTCAGTTTAATTATCTCTGACTGTCTCTCTAAATTAATTAATGTAGTAATTGGCTTGTTAATTTGGCCTGAACAAAAATTACACCTAAATTTACTTTGAAAATACTACTTATCTGTTCTGCCTCTGCTCCCAGACACCTGGATATCCTCCTGGACCATACCCTCACTATCCTGAAGGTGGACATGCAATGCCTCCAAACCCCCCATATCCCACTGGCCAGTCTCTCCATCCCAATCCTCAGGCTGAAGCATGGGCACACTCTGGCGCATATGGACAGTCACAGCAGCAATGGCAGCCAGGCCAACAGCCTCCCCCAAACTACGGAAATCACGTCCGTCCACCACATCCTCCAGCATGGCCAGGGACTGGAACAGGCGCTCCACCTCCTTATCAACCCAAGGTTTGTGTCTGCAGCTTTTTCACTGTGGCTGCCCTGTTTTGTTAATCACGCTAAATGGAAAGAGATATATAAACCAGAGTGGAATAAGGTTTTGTATCTTAAGATAAGGTCAAGTTAAACATTACTGTTTTTGCAATCTGAATATTATCCATTAATATGAAAACACGTGTCTGATCCTGCAAACAAAGACATTTTCCTGTTGGAGTCTCACATGGGTTCACTTTCACATTTTACCGAGACCGTTGTGTTGTCACAAACATCCCCCTGACAAATTCTAGGAAATATTCCAGACTCCACTCACGAAGGCAACTTTAGCTTTTGACGGTTATGAAATGTCTTAACCATAATCTTCTGTTTCATGTCATTTTAGGACCAACTGCACCAGCGTGTGCCACAAGTGGGACCTAAGCCCAGGCCAAACCCATCCCAGAATCCCTCCAATGGAAAGCCCGCTGAAATTAGCTCACCCCCTCAAATTTACAGCAAGACAGGGAGAGGCGAACCTAAACCTTCACAAGGTGACCCCCCGCCCTCACAAGCTCCAGCTCCAGGCCCAGCTGGAGTTCAGCCCCTGAGCGACAACCCTGGCCTTGCCAAAGTCCACCAGGTCATGGCCAGGGTGCTGCTGCTACAGGAAGATGTTGATGAGTTTGTCGGCAAAAAGACAGACAAGAGTTACCGTTGTCTGGAGGAACTGCTGACCAAAGAGCTGCTGGAGCTGGACTCTGTGGAGACTCAGGGACAGGAGAGCGTTCGGCAATTCCGAAGAGAGGCTGTACAAAAGATCCAGGTCATTCTGGACCAGCTAGAGAAGAAAGCTTTCTGAAGCTGATTAATTTATTGGGTTTGTGGTTCACTTAGTTTTGACATTTCCTTCTTCCAGATCTTCCATGGACACAGTGAAGGTCTAGTCCTGTTCTTCAAGCTGTTATCTGTCAGAATTTCCCCCCCCACAACCATGACATGCAATGCCTGGAGTAAACAACAGGGACCCAAGCACTATTGCTGGTTCATGGAATGGAACTTTTCGAGTCTAATGATGCTGATATGAGTGACATGGGGGTTTTAGAAGTGCAGACTGATGGTTGTACATATCTGAAAAGGACCAGCCTCAGTGAGGGGCTATGGTGACCACACAATCTGACACGTCTGCTCAGCTCATCTTTCAGGTCATGCCCATGGCAGCATATTGCAGGACACGGTCACGAGAGGATGGATTTATTCAGTGCCACATAGCAACTTTCAGTTTTTTGCTAACCTGTGATACAGAGTGAGATTATCATCACACTGTCCCTCAGGATTCTGGATCAGTCTTGTTCTGATCCTGAACACTTGCACTTTCTCAGCTGTGTCCATCATTACGTGTCTCAGACCATTTGCATGAAATTGTCCTTACTCCAGATAGAGTCCATACGCTCAGTTGCTCCTTCACTTGTCTGCAGGAAGGTGCAGTGCTTTCCCTCCTAGCTTCCAGCCCAGCATGCATTGTGATAAGCCCTTGACAGTCCTGACATCTCCAAGCTCATAATTGGATGTCGAGGGTGGCAGACTATTGAAAAGTCCCTGAAGATTACTGTCCCCATTTTAATCATGTTTTGGATGAAACTGCTTCCTAAATGCAGACATTGAATCAGACCTTCATATGAACATCATGCATTTCTCTATAGGAACTATTGTTATTGCAGATCCATAAGGACATAATTAAGACTTACTTGAAATGCTGTTGAATTGTGTTATTCCCCCTTTATGAACACTTATACATAGACTTATAAATGGATTTATTTTTTCAGAAGTGTTCAATCATTTAGTGTATATATGTACTTTGAAATGTTTAGTATTGCTTTCTGTACAAGGACAATTTCAGTCATGGCAATCTGATATGCTCTTTATGTTCTGTTTACTCTAACAATCAAGTCCTTTAACTTTTCATCACAATCCATGGTCTTGTGTAGCAATGTTTTTTTTCCCCTCAGTCATACCTTCTGTGTTGGTTTAGAAAAAAAAGAGTGCCATATTTCAGGGGATGGTTTTATATCATTAGAAAAAAATAAAAAAAGATGATAAGATTTGCATGAAAGAAACATCTGTCGTATGTGTTGATTTCCATGTGCAGCTAAGTCTCTGTTAAAATGGAGCACAACTGTACATTCTCAGATGTAATGCATGTTTCCAACACATGATGGGAATATTTGCCTGATGAATATCAAAGTTATCACAGGTGAGAACAAAGCTGTAATAATTAAATGTATATATTTTTACTGCAGGTGTTTTTGCTCTCATTTTGTTAAGTTAACACAGTAGAATTCCATCCAAGGAACTTTCCACCGGAGCCAGGAACCTTGCATTTCTATAGCAGGAACCAGGGTCTAAATAAAGTTCAGGGTAAATCCTTTTAACCCCCCCCCCCCAAAAAATACCAGGTTTGGGGTTTTGTAATTTATGAAGCTACTAAAACTTTTAGGTGGGAGTTACAACACTAAGCATATCTAGTTAGTTGAGCAATCCAGTATTTTATCTCTGCCACAATCATTCCTGAAACCTGTAACTATGCATAGAGTTTATTTTAAAGCTTTTATAGTTTGCCCTGGATTGTATTTCTGGTTCGAGCAACCAGAAATCCGATACCTTATTATTATATTTTGGTCAGGTGAAGCTGTTGCTACCCACAACTGCAGGCAGACATTCAGATCTTTAAATAGACAGCTATTCTGTTGCAAAAGCATATCACCGGCCCTGAGGGCTTGAGACACAAGCAAGATTTAATTTGGGGGTCAAATGGCCTGACCACGTCTCTGACGCCCTGTGGTGAGTAAATCTGAGGCAAGCCTGGAACTAAAAATCACCTGTGGTGGTCATTCTGCTCTAGAGGTTGCGGAGAACCTGTTCAGCTTTGAAGCCCTGAGAGTTTTTCACTTAAAATATATGTATGCATTTAGCTGCATTCAGTTTTACATCCGAAGTCTGGAAAGAGAAATGTCCTATACAACTAAACTCCCGGCATCCTGGAATGACGAGCCTCCTACCCGAAAAGTGGAGATTGACCTGAGCTCACCCGGTCTTGCAGTGGTGGAGTTGGAAAGGCTCTTGTTTACTGGCAGAGCGATCATGGGTCACGCAGATGAAGTCTGGCCAAGCCTCTACATTGGTGACCAGTAAGTAATCGATCAATTCTTGTTTGCCAGACTGCTACGGGAACTGTGACTTTCGTAATAATATTCATTAAAGGGGACCTCTTTTCATGAAAGACTGACTGAACTATGTGTGATTTATCATAAATGACTTGATGCAGACCTGTAAGTTGAGATCCCTGAAGCTGCATTCCAAACTGGGAACCTGCATAAACTACACCCATCATGTGCAAGAGCTTCCTCTGATGCCTTAGCACGAAAGTGTGTCTCAGGTGTCAACTACACACTAAATCACATATTTGAAGTTGGATTCCAAGTATCAACCCATCATTAAGAAATATATTGCATGCCAAGGTTTCACCAGGCAACACCTGCTTCGTTGTGAGACGCTCTTGTGTATTTTTCAGGCACAGTGCAGAGAACACGGCTGACCTGTCCAAGCATCAGATCTCACACATCCTGAATGCAGCTCACAGTAAGAGTGGAGGACAGCCAGGTATCTACAGGGGCATGAAGATCACATACATGGGCATAGAGGCTCATGACTCCTGTGGCTTTGACATGAGCATCAACTTCACTACAGCAGCAGACTTTATTCACAGGGCTCTCAGCAGGGGAGGTACAGAAGTAGAAACACATACTTGGATTTGGTGTTTGTTTAAATAATGCTGTGACCCATTGTATTTGTGATTCTCAGGCAAAGTGCTGGTGCACTGTCACGTCGGGGTGAGCCGCTCTGCCACTCTGGTCCTTGCGTACCTGATGCTGAAGCAGAAGCTGACGCTGGTGGAGGCTATTTGTGCTGTGAAAGATAAACGCGGGGTGAGCCCTAATCGAGGGTTCCTCAGACAGCTCATCAAACTAGATGGTCAGCTGTTTGGCACGCATCCCTGAGTGCTGTCTTATCATGTTGCCGCTCTGCCCTCATGGGTCCACCACCTATGTTCAAAGATGTCATTATATGGATCATATATGTCTCAGACTTACAGCGTCTGATCCATTCCAGGATCATGTTTTAATATCCATGAACTTCAATGTGAAATTATTTATTCTGTCAGTAAAGTTTGATTCAAGTTTACAGTAAAATTGAAATCTGGTGTAGCTATTGGGGAATGATTGTTTTATTTATACATCAAATGTTCAACTAGTGTTTACCGAGAGTAATCGCATGTTTCTGTAAATGCAGTATTGTCTTAGTTTGATGCCATGACAGTAATCATTACACAGAGCAAATACAGAGAACACACAAAGCCAAAGTTCATCTGATTTGCTCAGATTGATGTGGGACATCTGCCTCTGTCCAGCCTGTATTTAACTGTCTGTCTTTGATGAGAGTTACTGTGAGCTGCAGCCAGAAGAAGGTAAGGAGGGAGAAAACTCACATTCTTTATTTGAACACCACCTTTTCACATTGATTTTACATTCAACAGATTAACCTGCCTGAGATGAGATGCACACTTCAATTATTGATGAAAACATTCAGTTAAAAAATTAACCTGACATCCATGTCTTTGGACTGTGGGAGGAAACCAGAGCACCCAGAGGAAACCCATGCAAGCACGGGTAGAACACGCAAACTGTACACAAAAAAGCCCTACTGGCTCATCCTGGGAATCGAACCCAGAACCTTTCTTATTGTGCGGCAGCAGTGCTAACCACTGCACTGCACTCCACTGATAATTATCTTCTGCCCATTTCAAACTAATGACACCAAGGAAGCTGAAGAGATACAGAAAACTTTGGGAAAATTGTTCAAACTTTGAAGAAATTGTGTGTTTTGTCAGAGCTGATAATACAACAGGACAATTGAGAAAATAACTGATGTACTCATGACATATTTATCTCATGCTTACAATACTCCAGTAGGAGCCACCATCACCTCCAGATGTTTGGGGGGTTTCTATGTTAGCACATTATTGAGCTGGAGACAAGAACACACACAGAACAGTAGATAAGACAACCTGCATCCTCTGTGTCATCTGTTCCTGGTGTCAGTGTTAAAACCCCAACCTGCACATATTTATAGCAGCCCAGCCTTGTATAAGCTCTGTCTTTCAATAAGCCATGTAACTGGTTATGACATCAGGTTCTGGACAGTGTGATACTGGTGTGTCTACAGTGTGCACGGCTGATGTTGCTGTGTGTGCGCTCACAGACATGAAAAATCAGGGGGAACATTGCTTGTGTTGCCATTCTTTTTGAACAACATTTGCAGTTTAGCTGTGAAAACGAAAATATAAAAAATCATTAAATAATTTAATTTGGTGATTAAATTGTGATATGATATAATAGGATTGATTTAGAATTATAGTTATAATTGATAGCTTGTCCAAACTTTGCACACATTGCGGATAATTCCTCTGATTAATGTTAAACCATGAATTTTTGTTTTTTCAGAATAATGCATCAAAGTGGTATCCCTTCAGACTACTCAGTACTTTCTAAGTAGCCCTCAGGCTCAATAGGGTTGGTGACCCCTATTTTTGAGTCTCAGATTTACAACCGCTTGTCAATTGGGGGGGTAACACCCCGGACACGCCATTCATCACAGAGACAGACACAACTACAGGCAATTTAAATTGATCAGTAAACCTGACCTGCACGTCTTTGGACTGTGGGAGGAACCGGAGTACCCGGAGGAAACCCATGCAAGCACAGGGAGAACATGCAAACTCCACACAGAAAGGCCCTACTGGCCCTGACCGGGAATCGAACCCAGGACCTTCTTATTGTAAGGCTGCAGCACCGTGCTGCCCACATCAACACTCCTTACAGACAAAAACTTTCAACTAGTTTTAATGTCAGTTAAACACTATGGCCAAAGAGACTGGAGCGATCCCACATGTTTCTGTTAATGCAGTGTTGTCTTAGTTCGATGCCATGACAGTAATCATTACACAGAGCAAATACAGAGAACACACAAAGCCAAAGTTCATCTGCTTTGTTCAGATTGATGTGGAGCATCTGCCTCTGTCCAGCCTGTATTTAACTGTCTGTCTTTGATGAGAGTTACTGTGAGCTGCAGCCAGAAGAAGGTAAGGAGTGAGAAAACTCACATTCTTTATTTGAACACCACCTTTTCACACTGATTTTACATTCAACAGATTAACCTGCCTGAGATGAGATGCACACTTCGATTATTGATGAAACCGTTCAGTTAGAAAATTGTCAAAGCAGTAACTATAAATCCTGACTTCATTTATTTTATATGATAAAAACAGTCTTGTCCTACGCAGATACACAGTTATGCATTTCTGTGAAAATTCCAAATTAAAGCCCTGGGGAAAAAATTTCAAGTATTATTTTTATCATATTATATAATCAGATCTAAGAATTTTATTTTAATTCAAAAGTTAATTCAAAAAGTTAAGTGACTGATGATTATCTTGTGCCCATTTTAAACTAATGACACCACGAAAACAGGAGAAGTACAGAGATCTTGGGGAAAATTTGTTCTTTGAACTTTGAAGAAATTGTGTGTTTTGTCAGAGCTGATAATACAACAGGACAATTGAGAAAATAACTGATGTACTCATGACATATTTATCTCATGCTTGTTCTGGCAAACGTGATGTAACCTGAATAAACAATGTTTTCCTGCTGCTCTTTCCTCATAGCCCATCATGATGCGCGTAGCCTTGTGTATCGGGATCTTATCAGCAGTGGTCTGTGTGGGAAGAAGCCAAGTCCAAACAGATGAAGACCCTGCTCTCAGCAGCCTCTCGCTGGTGTCCTCAGCAAACAAAGAGTTTTCCTACCATCTGTACAGGAAGCTGGCTGCTGACAGTGCCTCAAGTGGCAAGAACATCTTCTTCTCACCAAAGAGCGTGTCTGTGGCACTGGCGGCCTTGTCTGTAGGAGCGCGGGGGGAGACCCATCGGCAGATTTTCACTGGTCTGGGTTTCAACAGCTCTGAGCTGACGCAGGAAAGTGTGGATAAAGCATTCCACACACTTCTAGAGCGGGCAAACAACAAGTTTCCTAAAGACACCATCGAAGGCATCGCTATGTTTGTGGATCACCAGTACAAGCTGCATACGGAATTCCAGGAAGTCTTGAACAAGTCCTACTTTACCGAAGGGTTTAATGTTGACTTTAGAAACATCGAAGAGAGCACCAATACTATCAACAGCTATGTGGCCGAGAAGACTAAAGGGAAGATAGCCAACCTGGTGGACCAAATGAATGCAGATACGATCATGTATCTCATCAGTTACATCTACTTTGAAGGTAAAAAGTCACATAAAACCATGGGTGTTGTTAGTTATTCTAAAAATGCACAGTCTCTGTATTTCTGAATTCACAAACTATCTTAAAGGTTGTGAATTCAGAAACCTACGTATCTATCGATTTATCTATGCACTTTATTTATACCAAACTGGGAAATGGAGGTGTAACAGCAGCAAAGTAGTGAATAACAAAGATATTTACAAAAATAAATGACTACTATAAAACAAAAGGAAGTAAAACAAAAAGTTTGACGTATCTGTCGTAAACTATTTATTTCTCCTCATCAAACAGAAATCTGGGACATTCCATTTAATCCTGAGCTGACCCAGAAGGATGAGTTCATGGTGGATGAGAACACCAAGGTTTAAAGTTGCACCATTTATTCAGAATAGACAAGTCACATATAATTATCCATCCTCTACTGTGATATTTCAAATCATTGGATGTCTCATGTTCAACACTGCAACTTCCCAGGTTCCAGTTGACATGATGAAAATGTCCAGGCATGTAGACATCTATTATGACCAAGGCATCGGCACATCAGTCCTCCACCTTCCCTTCAAAGGCTCCTCCTCCATGTTGCTGCTGTTGCCTGATGATATGGCAACACTGGAGAAGGCCATCTGCCCAGAATTTGTCACCAAATGGCTGAAGGGGATGATGTCCAGGTTGGGAGAACTCATCCTGTGTGTTTTTGTTCTGATCTATTTTCTGAGGCAGATCAATCACTGAATGTTTGTCTGTTTGCTATCATTTTAGGAAATCTATCATTCATGTTCCAAAGTTCTCCATCAAGACCTCCTATGAGCTGAATAACGTGTTAATTGAAATGGGAATGACGGACATGTTCTGTGGCCGTGCGGACCTGAGCGGCATCGGAGTCGGGCAAATACAAGTGTCAAAGGTCAGAGCAGAGAGTACGCTGTATGCCACTGCATTCATTTCTCCCAGTATTTTATCCACCTGCTATCTCACTCTGCCTTTGTTCTACCCCATGAAGGTCACGCACAAAGCCACCCTGGATGTGAACGAAGCCGGAGCCACTGCCACTGCTGCTACGGCCATTGAAATAATGGTCGGGTCTAGCCGCGGCCCTCCTGAAGTCCTGAAGTTCAATCGTCCGTTCGTGGTCATCATCACTGACCGCGTCACAGAAGAGGCCCTCTTTGTTGGCAAGATTATCAACCCGAACATATGACGAGGATGAAACACTTGAGTTCACTCAAGCGCTGCTGCTGCATGATATAAAACAAACACATGAAAACTGAGGCTCAGTGGTATGTTTTTGGGTGTGCGTGCATTCATGTGGGTGACACTACAATACTCCAGTAGGAGCCAGCATCACCTCCAGATGTTTGGGGGGTTTCTCTGTTAACACATTATTGAGCTGGAGACAAGAACACACACAGAACAGTAGATAAGACAACCTGCATCCTCTGTGTCATCTGTTCCTGGTGTCAGTGTTAAAACCCCAACCTGCACATATTTATAGCAGCCCAGCCTTGTATAAGCTCTGTCTTTCAATAAGCCATGTAACTGGTTATGACATCAGGTTCTGGACAGTGTGATACTGGTGTGTCTACAGTGTGCACGGCTGATGTTGCTGTGTGTGCGCTCACAGACATGAAAAATCAGGGGGAACATTGCTTGTGTTGCCATTCTTTTTGAACAACATTTGCAGTTTAGCTGTGAAAACGAAAATATAAAAAATCATTAAATAATTTAATTTGGTGATTAAATTGTGATATGATATAATAGGATTGATTTAGAATTATAGTTATAATTGATAGCTTGTCCAAACTTTGCACACATTGCGGATAATTCCTCTGATTAATGTTAAACCATGAATTTTTGTTTTTTCAGAATAATGCATCAAAGTGGTATCCCTTCAGACTACTCAGTACTTTCTAAGTAGCCCTCAGGCTCAATAGGGTTGGTGACCCCTATTTTTGAGTCTCAGATTTACAACCGCTTGTCAATTGGGGGGGTAACACCCCGGACACGCCATTCATCACAGAGACAGACACAACTACAGGCAATTTAAATTGATCAGTAAACCTGACCTGCACGTCTTTGGACTGTGGGAGGAACCGGAGTACCCGGAGGAAACCCATGCAAGCACAGGGAGAACATGCAAACTCCACACAGAAAGGCCCTACTGGCCCTGACCGGGAATCGAACCCAGGACCTTCTTATTGTAAGGCTGCAGCACCGTGCTGCCCACATCCATTTATGGTGTGTGTGGTTGGCTCTTCTTTGATTCTTTTTAAAAATATATCAATAAATTGTACTTTGCTGTGACTTGAACCCACGTCTCTTGCCCCGTCCTTAACGGTGGGCCTGCGTGCCTTTTATAAAATTCATAATTCCCCGGGTGAGATTCCCGGGGTGGCGTTGTTGATAGTGAGAGTGAAGGTGATTTAGCGCCTCACACTCAGTGTCCACCCCTCTCTCCTAAGCTCGCCACAATCACAAAGACAGACACAACTACAGGCAATTTAAATTGATCAGTAAACCTGACCTGCACGTCTTTGGACTGTGGGAGGAACTGGAGTACCTGGAGGAAACCCATGCAAGCACAGGGAGAACATGCCAACTCCACACAGAAAGGCCCTACTGGCCCTGACCGGGAATCGAACCCAGGACCTTCTTATTGTAAGGCTGCAGCACCGTGCTGCCCACATCAACACTCCTTGCAGACAAAAACTTTCAACTAGTTTTAATGTCAGTTAAACACTATGGCCAAAGAGACTGGAGCGATCCCACATGTTTCTGTTAATGCAGTGTTGCTTTAGTTTAATGCCATGACAGTAATCATTACACAGAGCAAATACAGAGAACACACAAAGCCAAAGTACATCTGCTTTGCTCAGATTGATGTGGAACATCTGCCTCTGTCCAGCCTGTATTTAACTGTCTGTCTTTGATGAGAGTTACTGTGAGCTGCAGCCAGAAGAAGGTAAGGAGGGAGAAAACTCACATTCTTTATTTGAACACCACCTTTTCACATTGATTTTACATTCAACAGATTAACCTGCCTGAGATGAGATGCACACTTCGATTATTGATGAAACCGTTCAGTTAGAAAATTGTCAAAGCAGTAACTATAAATCCTGACTTCATTTATTTTATATGATAAAAACAGTCTTGTCCTACGCAGATACAGTTATGCATTTCTGTGAAAATTCCAAATTAAAGCCCTGGGGAAAAATTATCAAGTATGATTTTTATTATATTAAATTATTACATCCAACAAATAGATTTGCAAGTTAATTCAAAAAGTGAGATGACTGATGATTATTCTTTCATCTTCAACCACTTGTGCATCACTGGGTTGCAGGCGGTGCTGGTGCCAATCCCAGCTGTCATTGTGTAAGAGGCAGGGTTCACCCTGGGCAAGTCGCGAGTTCATCGCAGGGCTGACACAAAGACAGACCACCATTCACTCCTATGGGCAATTTAGACTGAACAATCAGCCTGACAAGCATGTCTTTGGACTGTGGGAGGAAACCAGAGTACCCAGAAGAAATTTACACAGAAAGGCCCTACTGGCTCAGCCTGGGAATCGAACCCAGAACCTTTCTCATTGTGAGGCAGCAGTGCTAACCACTGCACTGCACTCCACTGATAATTATCTTCTGCCCATTTCAATATAATGACACCAAGGAAACTGAAGAAATACAGAAAACTTTAGGAAAATTGTTCAGACTTTGAAGAAATTGTGTGTTTTGTCAGAGCTGATAATACAACAGGACAATTGAGAAAATAACTGATGTACTCATGACATATTTATCTCATGCTTGTTCTGGCAAACGTGATGTAACCTGAATAAACAATGTTTTCCTGCTGCTGTTTCCTCATAGCCCATCATGATGCGCGTAGCCTTGTGTATCGGGATCTTATCAGCAGTGGTCTGTGTGGGAAGAAGCCAAGTCTTAACAGACGAAGACCCTGCTCTCAGCAGCCTCTCGCTGGTGTCCTCAGCAAACAAAGAGTTTTCCTACCATCTGTACAGGAAGCTGGCTGCTCACAGTGCCTCAAATGGCAAGAACATCTTCTTCTCACCAAAGAGCGTGTCTGTGGCACTGGCGGCCTTGTCTGTAGGAGCGCGGGGGGAGACCCATCGGCAGATTTTCACTGGTCTGGGTTTCAACAGCTCTGAGCTGACGCAGGAAAGTGTGGATAAAGCATTCCACACACTTCTAGAGTGGGCAAACAACAAGTTTCCTAAAGACACCATCGAGGGCGCCGCTATGTTTGTGGATCACCAGTACAAGCTGCATACGGAATTCCAGGAGGTCTTGAACAAGTCCTACTTTATCGAAGGGTTTAATGTTGACTTTAACAACACCGTGGAGAGCACCAATACTATCAACAGCTATGTGGCCAACAAGACTGAAGGGAAGATAGCCAACCTGGTGGACCAAATGAATGCAGAGACGATCATGTATCTCATCAGTTACATCTACTTTAAAGGTAAAACGTCACATAAAACCATGGGTGTTGTTAGTTATTCTAAAAATGCAGCTTCTGAAGGATGTTGCCTCAAACTGAGACACAGTATGTGTCTGTATTTCTGAATTCACAACCTTTAATTTTGACGTATCTGTCATAAACTGTGATTTATTTATTTCTCCTCATCAAACAGGAAACTGGAACACTTCATTTGATCCTGAGCTGACCCAGAAGGATGAGTTCATGGTGGATGAGAACACCAAGGTTTAAAGTTGCACCATTTATTCAGAATAGACAAGTCACATATAATTATAACATCCTCTACTGTGATATTTCAAATCATTGGATGTCTCATGTTCAACACTGCAACTTCCCAGGTTCCAGTTGACATGATGTATATGGTCAAACATGTAGAGATCTATTATGACCAAGGCATCAACACATCAGTCCTCCACCTTCCCTTCAACGGCTCCTCCTCCATGTTGCTGCTGTTGCCTGATGATATGGCAACACTGGAGGAGGCCATCTGCCCAGAATTTGTCACCAAATGGCTGAAGGGGATGATGTCCAGGTTGGGAGAACTCATCCTGTGTGTTTTTGTTCTGATCAATTTTCTGAGTCAGATCAATCACTGAATGTTTGTCTGTTTGCTATAAATTTAGGGAATATGACATACATGTTCCAAAGTTCTCCATCAAGACCTCCTATGTGCTGAATGACGTGTTAATTGAAATGGGAATGACGGATGTGTTCAGTAACCATTCAGACCTGAGCGGCATCGGAGTCGGGCCAATACAAGTGTCAAAGGTCAGAGCAGAGAGTACGCTGTATGCCACTGCATTCATTTCTTCCAGTATTTTATCCACCTGCTATCTCACTCTGCCTTTGTTCTACCCCATGAAGGTCGTGCACAAAGCCACCCTGGATGTGGACGAACATGGAGCCATCGCTACTGCTTCTATGGGCATTGAAATAATATTCACATCGGCCCACTACGCCCCTGAAGTCCTCAAGTTCAATCGTCCGTTCATGATCATCATCGCTGACCGCGTCACAGAAGACGTCCTCCTCATTGGCAAGATTATCAACCCGAACATATGAGGAGGATGAAACACCTGAGTTCACTCAAGCGTTGTTGCTGCATGATATAAAACAAACACATGAAAACTTCAAAGTGTCTCTCTTTAATTACTTTTTGTTTGTGACAAGAAACATTGCTGCCTTGGAGCCCAGTGAATCACCTTTCCTTTGCTACTTAAACACAATCAGACACATTATAAGACAGAAACAAACTGAGGCTCAGTGGTATGTTTTTGGGTGTGCGTGCATTCATGTGGGTGACACTACAATACTCCAGTAGGAGCCACCATCACCTCCAGATGTTTGGGGGGTTTCTATGTTAGCACATTATTGAGCTGGAGACAAGAACACACACAGAACAGTAGATAAGACAACCTGCATCCTCTGTGTCATCTGTTCCTGGTGTCAGTGTTAAAACCCCAAAATACACATATTTATACCAACCCCACCTTGTATAAGTTCTGTCCTGACCATGATAGTGTCATGATGAACCAAAGATGAACAATACGCGTAAGCTGTAGTTCAGGGGTGCACACACTTTTCCAGCATGCGAGCTACTTATAAAAGGACCAAGTCAAAATGATCTAACAGGTAGATTCTACCTACTATAAATTTGCAAAACATATATTTATTCATAAATATATTGAGAATTCTTTATATGAACCATATATGTTGGTGTACCTTGCATAACTACATGAACCTATATTGCTCAATACAACTCAGCTCTTAGAGCTAAGCATGTGAATATCACTCCATATCGTTTCACTTAGGATCTTCCACGTTTCACTTCAAATGGACCAAAGCAATCAACCCCCACTGAGGTGAATGGTGGTTCATCTGGAGAAATCCTGTTAGGTGGCAAGTCTGCCACCTACTGGGTGGCTGGCATTGCCGGAACACGTCGCCATAAAGCCACACTGGCACCAGTAATCCAATATTTCTGGCATATCTTTGCCAACATGTCAGTTCTCTCAGCATGTCCAATTTCTCTGTCCTTAGAATGAGGTCAGAGATATGTAGATCTTTGGACAATATGACTGGCTACTTTGACTCTTCAGGCACTGCTGCCCTACTGAGCGACCCACCGACTCCCAAGATGTCATTGTCAAGTTTTGGATTTAGTCTGTATATGTGGCTTTTCTGTTTCACATTCTGGTTCTTTAGGAGGCTGGAAAATTCTTCATCGCAATATCTGCTGGATGAGATTAGACGAGGTGTTCACATATATTCACTGAGCTGCATGAGATGATTTAAGGATCTCTGAGACGCTATTGGCCACAAATGTTTTGTTTGGAGCCTTGAGAGTTTTTCACTTTAAAAAATATATGTATGCATTTAGCTGCATTCAGTTTCACATCAGAAGTCTGGAAAGAGAAATGTCCTATGCAACAAAAGTAATCTCCTACAAAGTGGAGATTGACCTGAGCTCACCTGGTCTTGCAGTGGTGGAGTTGGAAAGGCTCTTGTTTACTGGCAAAGCTATCATGAATCATGCAGAGGAAGTCTGGCCAAGCCTCTACATTGGTGACCAGTAAGTAATCGATCAATTCTTTCTTGCCACACTGCTAATTTTCCTAATAAGATTCATTAAAAGCGAAGTTGGGGCCTCTTTTCACTAAAGACTGACTGAACTATATGTGACAGATCATAAATCATTTCACACAGACTTGTAAGTTGAGATCATTGAAGCTGAAGCCAAACTGGGAACCTGCATAAACTACACCTATCATGTGCAAGAGCTTCCTCTGATGCCTTAGCACGAAAGTGTGTCTCAGGTGTCAACTACACACTAACTCACATATTTGAAGTTGGATACCAAATATCAACCCATCACTGTGAAATATATTGCATGCCAAGGTTTCACCAGGCAACACCTGCTTCATTGTGAGACGCTCTTGTGTGTTTTTCAGGCACAGTGCAGAGAACACGACTCTTTTAATGTCAGTTAAATACTGGAGCAATCCCACATGTTCCTGTAAATGTAGTGTTGTCTTAGTTTGATGCCGTGACAGTAAATATTACACAGAGCAAATACAGAGAACACACAAAGCCAAAGTTCATCGGCTTTGTTCAGATTGATGTGGGACATCTGCCTCTGTCCAGCCTGTATTTAACTGTCTGTCTTTGATGAGAGTTACTGTGAGCTGCAGCCAGAAGAAGGTAAGGAGGGAGAAAACTCACATTCTTTATTTGAACACCACCTTTTCACATTGATTTTACATTCAACAGATTAACCTGCCTGAGATGAGATGCACACTTCGATTATTGATGAAACCGTTGAGTTAGAAAATTAACCTGAGATCCATGTCTTTGGACTGTGGGAGGAAACCAGAGCACCCAGAGGAAACCCATGCAAGCACGGGTAGAACACGCAAACTGTACACAGAAAAGCCCTACAGGCTCATCCTGGGAATCAAACCCAGAACCTTTCTCATTGTGAGGCAGCAGTGCTAACCACTGCACTGCGCTCCACTGATAATTATCTTCTGCCCATTTCAAACTAATGACACCAAGGAAGCTGAAGAGATACAGAAAACTTTGGGAAAATTGTTCAAACTTTGAAGAAATTGTGTGTTTTGTCAGAGCTGATAATACAACAGGACAATTGAGAAAATAACTGATGTACTCATGACATATTTATCTCATGCTTATTCTGGCAAATGTGATGTAACCTGAATAAACAATGTTTAACTGCTGCTGTTTCCTCATAGCCCATCATGATGCGCGTAGCCTTGTGTATCGGGATCTTATCAGCAGTGGTCTGTGTGGGAAGAAGCCAAGTCCAAACAGATGAAGACCCTGCTCTCAGCAGCCTCTCGCTGGTGTCCTCAGCAAACAAAGAGTTTTCCTACCATCTGTACAGGAAGCTGGCTGCTCACAGTGCCTCAAGTGGCAAGAACATCTTCTTCTCACCAAAGAGCGTGTCTGTGGCACTGGCGGCCTTGTCTGTAGGAGCGCGGGGGGAGACCCATCGGCAGATTTTCACTGGTCTGGGTTTCAACAGCTCTGAGCTGATGCAGGAAAATGTGAATAAAGCATTCCACACACTTCTAGAGCGGGCAAACAACAAGTTTCCTAAAGACACCATCGAAGGCACCGCTGTGTTTGTGGATAACAAGTTCATGCTGAATCCGGAATTCCTGGAGGTCTTGAACAAGTCCTACTTTACCGAAGGGTTTAATGTTGACTTTAGAAACATCGAAGAGAGCACCAATACTATCAACAGCTATGTGGCCGAGAAGACTAAAGGGAAGATAGCCAACCTGGTGGACCAAATGAGTGCAGAGACGATCTTGTATCTCATCAGTTACATCTACTTCAAAGGTAAAAAGTCACATAAAACCATGGGTGTTGTTAGTTATTCTAAAAATGCAGCTTCTGAAGGATGTTGCCTCAAACTGAGACACAGTATGTGTCTGTATTTCTGAATTCACAACCTTTAAGTTTGACGTATCTGTCATAAACTGTGATTTATTTATTTCTCCTCATCAAACAGGAAACTGGAAAACTTCATTTGATCCTGAGCTGACCCAGAAGGATGAGTTCATGGTGGATGAGAACACCAAGGTTTAAAGTTGCACCATTTATTCAGAATAGACAAGTCACATATAATTATCCATCCTCTACTGTGATATTTCAAATCATTGGATGTCTCATGTTCAACACTGCAACTTCCCAGGTTCCAGTTGACATGATGAAAATGTCCAGGCATGTAGAGATCTATTATGACCAAGGCATCGGCACATCAGTCCTCCACCTTCCCTTCAAAGGCTCCTCCTCCATGTTGCTGCTGTTGCCTGATGATATGGCAACACTGGAGAAGGCCATCTGCCCAGAATTTGTCACCAAATGGCTGAAGTGGATGACGTCCAGGTTGGGAGAACTCATCCTGTGTGTTTTTGTTCTGATCTATTTTCTGAGTCAGATCAATCACTGAATGTTTGTCTGTTTGCTATAAATTTAGGGAATATGTCATACATGTTCCAAAGTTCTCCATCAAGACCTCCTATGTGCTGAATGACGTGTTAATTGAAATGGGAATGACGGACATGTTCAGCGTTGCAGACCTGAGCGGCATCGGAGTCGGGCCACTAGAAGTGTCAAAGGTCAGAGCAGAGAGTACGCTGTATGCCACTGCATTCATTTCTTCCAATATTTTATCCACCAGCTTTCTCACTCTGCCTTTGTTCTACCCCATGAAGGTCACGCACAAAGCCACCCTGGATGTGGACGAACATGGAGCCACCGCTACTGCTGCTACGGCCATTGAAATAATATTAAAGTCTGGCGACCACAACCCTAAAGTCCTGAAGTTCAATCGTCCGTTCGTGGTCATCATCACTGACCGCGTCACAGAAGAGGCCCTCTTTGTTGGCAAGATTATCAACCCGAACATATGACGAAGATGAAACACTTGAGTTCACTCAAGCGCTGCTGCTGCATGATATAAAACAAACACATGAAAACTGAGGCTCAGTGGTATGTTTTTGGGTGTGCGTGCATTCATGTGGGTGACACTACAATACTCCAGTAGGAGCCAGCATCACCTCCAGATGTTTGGGGGGTTTCTATGTTAGCACATTATTGAGCTGGAGACAAGAACACACACAGAACAGTAGATAAGACAACCTGCATCCTCTGTGCCATCTGTTCCTGGTGTCAGTGTTAAAACCCCAACCTGCACATATTTATAGCAGCCCAGCCTTGTATAAGCTCTGTCTTTCAATAAGCCATGTAACTGGTTATGACATCAGGTTCTGGACAGTGTGATACTGGTGTGTCTACAGTGTGCACGGCTGATGTTGCTGTGTGTGCGCTCACAGACATGAAAAATCAGGGGGAACATTGCTTGTGTTGCCATTCTTTTTGAACAACATTTGCAGTTTAGCTGTGAAAACGAAAATATAAAAAATCATTAAATAATTTAATTTGGTGATTAAATTGTGATATGATATAATAGGATTGATTTAGAATTATAGTTATAATTGATAGCTTGTCCAAACTTTGCACACATTGCGGATAATTCCTCTGATTAATGTTAAACCATGAATTTTTGTTTTTTCAGAATAATGCATCAAAGTGGTATCCCTTCAGACTACTCAGTACTTTCTAAGTAGCCCTCAGGCTCAATAGGGTTGGTGACCCCTATTTTTGAGTCTCAGATTTACAACCGCTTGTCAATTGGGGGGGTAACACCCCGGACACGCCATTCATCATGTGGCAGGATGAGTATTTTCTTTTGATATTATTTATTCTGTTTCGCTGTTATTTGTATTTTCTTTTGTTTATTGGTATGTATTAGTATAGTTTAATTGTTTACTTCCGTTGATGGGGCGGGAGGAAGTGGCGGACCAGTATAAAAGCAGTACTCTGCCTACTGGTTCGCCCTCTGCTTCCGTCACCTCCGTGCCATTTCCGGGTGTGCTGCTGCAAGCCCGAAGGGCAGGCTGGTTGGCTGGTTTGTTTGTTTGCTTGCTTGCTTGTTTGTGGTATGGTTGTTTGGGTATTATTTTCTTTACATATTCTGTCATGTCAGGGCAGGTGGGTGAGCTGCGCTGCGCCCCGCCGGGTGACCACTGCGCCGGGGACTGGTGGTGAGTATTGGCCTGTTCTCTGGCTGGTGGTGGCTGGGGCCGGGTAGCTAACAACTTTGTGGTCGCAGGCCAGTGGGAACGTCTGCAGGAAGACCGTTGCCCTCTCTCCTCTAATGTGTGCGCGCGAGTGTGTGACAATACAGCTGGTAGGTACGGCCCGATCCGTGCGCAACTTTGTTGTAGATGAGTAGAAATTTTAATCACTCTCTCCGGATCAGGTGAGACCACAACCACCTCACGGGGGTCCGCCGTTACTGCCTGGGCGTCGCTGCCGCCGTGACGGGGACCGTCGGCTTTGCCGGGGCGCTCGTCTCTCTCTTTCTCTCTCTGCTGGCGCTCCTGCCAGTTGGACTGTTCCGCCGAAAACAGGCATCTGCGGCCTCTCCCCTTATTTTTAAACTTCCGTGTGTGTGTGTGTATGTGTCGGGGGTTGTAGCTATTTGGTTGTTCTATGTTTTGTTAAATGTATACTTTGTTCGGATTGTTGTTTCTTTTCCTTGAGTTTCATTTTGCTTAATTTTGGGTTCTGTGGTAATGACATTGAGTTTAATATTGATCCTTTCCTTTGTTATATTTTGTTTAGTTAATTTTGGTTATCCTGCTGCTCTTTCCTCATAGCCCATCATGATGCGCGTAGCCTTGTGTATCGGGATCTTATCAGCAGTGGTCTGTGTGGGAAGAAGCCAAGTCCAAACAGACGAAGACCCTGCTCTCAGCAGCCTCTCGCTGGTGTCCTCAGCAAACAAAGAGTTTTCCTACCATCTGTACAGGAAGCTGGCTGCTCACAGTGCCTCAAATGGCAAGAACATCTTCTTCTCACCAAAGAGCGTGTCTGTGGCACTGGCGGCCTTGTCTGTAGGAGCGCGGGGGGAGACCCATCGGCAGATTTTCACTGGTCTGGGTTTCAACAGCTCTGAGCTGACGCAGGAAAATGTGGATAAAGCATTCCACACACTTCTAAAGCGGGCAAACAACAAGTTTCCTAAAGACACCAGCGAAGGCACCGCTGTGTTTGTGGATCACAACTTCAAGCCACATCCGGAATTCCTGGAGGTCTTGAACAAGTCCTACTTTACCGAAGGGTTTAATGTTGACTTTAACAACACCGTGGAGAGCACCAATACTATCAACAGCTATGTGGCCGAGAAGACTAAAGGGAAGATAGCCAACCTGGTGGACCAAATGAATGCAGAGACGATCATGTACCTCATCAGTTACATCTACTTTAAAGGTAAAACGTCACATAAAACCATGGGTGTTGTTAGTTATTCTAAAAATGCAGCTTCTGAAGGATGTTGCCTCAAACTGAGACACAGTATGTGTCTGTATTTCTGAATTCACAACCTTTCAGTTTGATGTATCTGTCATAAACTGTGATTTATTTATTTCTCCTCATCAAACAGGAAACTGGAAAACTTCATTTGATCCTGAGCTGACCCAGAAGGATGAGTTCATGTTGGATGAGAACACCAAGGTTTAAAGTTGCACCATTTATTCAGAATAGACAAGTCACATATAATTATCCATCCTCTACTGTGATATTTCAAATCATTGGATGTCTCATGTTCAACACTGCAACTTCCCAGGTTGCAGTTGACATGATGAAAATGTCCAGGCATGTAGACATCTATTATGACCAAGGCATCAACACATCAGTCCTCCACCTTCCCTTCAACGGCTCCTCCTCCATGTTGCTGCTGTTGCCTGATGATATGGCAACACTGGAGGAGGCCATCTGCCCAGAATTCGTCACCAAATGGCTGAAGTGGATGACGTCCAGGTTGGGAGAACTCATCCTGTGTGTTTTTGTTCTGATCTATTTTCTGTGTCAGATCAATCACTGAATGTTTGTCTGTTTGCTATAATTTTAGGGAATATGACATACATGTTCCAAAGTTCTCCATCAAGACCTCCTATGTGCTGAATGACGTGTTAATTGAAATGGGAATGACGGACATGTTCTGTGGCCGTGCGGACCTGAGCGGCATTGCAGCGGGACAGAAACTGGTAGTGTCAGAGGTTAGAGCAGAGTCCACTGTATGTCACTGCATTCATTTCCCCCAGTATTTTATCCACCTGCTATCTCACTCTGCCTCTGTTTTAACCCCTGAAGGTCGTGCACAAAGCCACCCTGGATGTGGACGAAACAGGAGCCACTGCTACCGCTGCTACGGGCCTTGTAATAATGCCCATGTCTGCCCGCTACACCCCTGTCCTGAAGTTCAATCGTCCGTTCATGGTCATCATCACTGACCGCGTCACAGAAGACCTCCTCTTCGTTGGCAAGATTATCAACCCGAACATATGATGAGGATGAAACACTTGAGTTCACTCATATATAAAACAAACACATACAAACTTCAATGTGTCTCTCTATAATTACTTTTGTTTATGAGTGCTTACCTCTATATGGTTTTTGAATGTGGAAACAAAGGAATATGAAATTATCAAAGGGGAGATATTTTCAGTTCCTCATTCATCTTCAACCTCTTGTCCATTACTGGGTCGTGAGGACGGGCTGTCATTGGGTGAGTGGCAGTGCTTAACCTGGATAAGTTGCTAGTTCATCACAGGGCTTACATACAAAGTCAGACAACCATTCACACCTGTGGGCAATTTGGATTCATTGTATGTCTTTGGACTGTTGGAGGAAACTGGACTATCCTGAGGGGAGAACATTCAAACTCCACACAGGAAGGCCCTGCTGGCACTGCCCAGGAATGACTGCACCACCGTGCTGCCCTTATTTTGAGTTATTACACATTATTACACATTAGTCATAAGGTCTAAGTCTGCCCTCAGTTCCACAATATGCTGAGGTGTGTAGACTTCCATTTTAATGTAGAAGGAACTTGAAAACAATTGTTTTTTTCCAGGGCTTTAATTTGGAACAGAAATATATAACTGTCTATCTGTGTAGGATAAGAGTCTTCTGGTTGCAGCTCACAGTAAGTCTCATCAACAACAGACAGTTAAATACAGGCTAGACAGAGGCAGACTTCGCACATCAAACTGAGTGAAGCAGGTGAAGCAGATGTATTTCCAACTTTATTGTTGAAGTCATTGATTTGTTTAAATTACCTGTTGGGATGATAATGATAAAGTAGAGTGCAGCAGGGAGGAGGCTGCCCTGGCTGTGGGGTTTAAAGAGGTCTTTAACAAGCAGGTTCTCCTTCTGGCTAGTATTCTTTGTTTTCAGGTCTGTGTGTTCAAGCAGATGAATAACTGGAAGCCATAGCTATTGAAATAATTTCCAATTTCCACAAATTACATACTAACGATGTTGCAATGTTTGCAACCAACACATGGTTTTTTAACATTTTTCTGTGGTCGTGCCATCTTACATTCTGCTTGAAACAAAAGGTCCCATGACAAATGCAAAGTGATTTTATATAGTGTATATTAACAGAAATATTAGATCTCCTCAAAATCCGTATAGTCGGTTGTGAATGTGTGTATGATGAAGTGTTTTTATTTGGTTTAATTGTCTTTTTCTAACAGCAGCTCAATCACCTGACCATAGGTGGCAGCAGCACAACTCTTGGAGCCTGGAAACAATGAATGTCACGAAGAAGAGTTTGTCGCTCTGTGATTGGACAGTGCCTCGTTCGGATTCAGACATGGACGACACCGGAGAAGACGGCAACCAGGGTGGAGCATATTTCCACAAAGAAAGAATGAAATTCAGCCCCGAGGATGAGGCCAAGCTGGAGAGGCAGCACTTCTGGAGAATTATCGATGCTTTTAAATTTTACAGGTAAAAAATAACAGCGGCGCTTCGAAGTAAAGGAATAAAGGAGAGAGGCGACAGCAATTAACGATGTCGTTAGCAACAAAGGATGTAACTAGGTGAAAAGTGAAGCAAGCTAGCTGTGGTATTTAACGTTCATTCAAGCGCTCGCCGGTGTTTCCCACCCGCTGTTATTTAACCAGGGTAATGAACATTGATGTGATGATTCTCTGACTTCATCTCCATTCAAGTCTCTACTGCTAATCCAGCAAACTGGCGAGAGGAATATATGAATTAGAAATCTGACAGTTAAACAGAATAAACTGTGTTGTAACCGTAGACGGTTCCGTTCTACCGCTCATTTGTACCTATGTGTAGATGGTTGTGTTGTGTTGACTTGACAACGCTTATGAACTTCTGCTGTTCCCCGTGTTTCTTTCTATCAGGGCCCACATGCAGGAGCGGGTCAAGCGGGCTGAGCGGCAGTTTCTGAGCATACCGCAGCACCACCAGAATCTGCTGCCATGTGTCTTGTCCAACCTGGCCCGAATCAACCAGTGTGTGGACCACAACCAGGAGGTGCTGCAGGACATCATTCACAACAGCCTTGACATGTTTGAGAACATTGGATATGGCGAGAGGGTGAGGCTTGGATCCCTGGCTACGTGCCGTCCATAATCATCAGTTCTCAAAGGAGGAGGGAAGCATGAAGTGCCGTGTGACATTTGATGGATGTTCTTTGTCGAGGCAGGGATTTAGAATATTAGTTTAAACCAATTATTAACCGGTTATTAACGATTAACTGATGAGATAAGAATGTCACAAAATGGCCAAGTCCGACCCATTCAAAATAACAGTGCTACTTTTTTAACAAAAGTGTAAATATTTAATATTACATATCCAACAGCAGCACAAACTCTTAAAAAGGAGGACTTAGTCATGCACACACCTGGTTGAGGAGAAATCCAGATGCATCGGTGAACAGAATACCAACTGAGATGATACTAATGTCCAATGATTTTTTTAACATATTAACAGATAGCGTGGATTGGTCAAAATGTTTGTCGTCGTTTAACAGTTAAATGGTTCATGATGAATATCCCTAAAAGGGACCTCTGCCTACCACCTTTATTTTGACCCTTTTGAGGGCTGACAGTCGAGATGTGTTGGTCACACAAGTGCACAAGGAATACATTATTATTTAATAATATTATTTTATGGTTCTTTTATCCACTTGATTGTCTCCAGTATTTTTATAGTGTAGCAAGTATCATGTCTGTGATGTTGTACTTAGTTATTCTTGATTTTTTCTTTCAGGATGATCCAAGGAAAATTCGGCCATCTACTACATTTGACATGGACAAGCTGAAGTCCACCATAAAGCAGTTTGTCAGAGACTGGAGTGAGGAAGGCAAGGCTGAAAGAGAGTCCTGCTACCGACCCATCATCCAAGAGATCCAAAGACTCTTCCCAAGTGACCAATAGTAGGAAATGTGCATGCGCCCTCACAGAAATATGCATGCCAAAAATAGAGATGTTTCATAAGTTAATACAGAAATACATGTTTATATGTCATAATGATGCCTGTAGCTTTTCTATGTGCTATGCTTTCAAAACAGCTTGTAATATTTCTGATAATGTGACTTCCTCAGTGTTTTCCATGTGATATGTGCATTTTGTACATTTTATTATGTCAGTGATGTGTCTAAGGTGAGCGTACTGATTCCGGGTGCTGGGCTTGGACGTCTTGCCTGGGAGATTGCCAGCCTGGGTTATATATGCCAGGGCAACGAATGGAGCCTCTTCATGCTATTCTCCTCAAACTTTGTTCTCAATAGGTAACTCAGACACTAACACTCATGTAGCTCTTCCTCCTTGAGTTGTAGCTATGTCAATATTCTTTAAAGGTTTGGTGTTTAAATTTTTTATATCACTCCTGATATAAATATAAATAATTGTTATATAGAAAGGCCAATTCTTTAGTAAAGAAAACTATTTGTCCAGTTTAGATGAAACACACATTTCATATTCATTGTCAGCCATGAGATACCCTTCATCTAAATCTTACACACTGATCCTTTAAGCATTTGTTATCAGGCATAACAAAAGTCTAATTTGTATACAGTTGTTACACTTGTCAAGATAATACTTATATCAACCTTTCCCCATATGTTTGGACTACTCCCTCCAGGTGTGAACAGTTGAACTCTCTGACCCTGTACCCTTGGGTCCACCAGTTCAGCAACAACAAGAAATCCTCAGACCAAACAAGACCAATCAGATTTCCTGATGTTAACCCTCAGAGCTTACCACTAACTGCAGACTTCTCCATGGTAGCTGGGGACTTTGTGGAGGTCTACAATGAAACAGGTATTTAATACTGTTAGCATTACACTGCATTTCATTCACAGAAACATCTTTGAAACAAGTAAACTTGATGTCTTTAAAAATTAAAAAAAGGAAGTAAGATGTTTAGTCATTAGTGATATCAAACATAATGGTACATGTTTACATACTTTAATTATTTATTATACATTATACCATATTATACTATGTGCTACATTGAATGAATATGAGGGAACTGTTCTGTCTGTTTGGATTTTATTTTTCAAAAAGCACATACTGTGATGTGATGTCATCGATAAATTACGCACCTAATTTCAGTTATGGTAATCAGGTTTGATTGTGTGTTTCTGTCAGATTCCTGGGACTGTGTGGCTACCTGTTTCTTCATTGACACAGCTCATAATGTCATTGAGTATGTGGAAACCATCTGGAAGATTCTGAAGCCTGGTGGAGTCTGGATCAACCTGGGTAATTCCCCTTATGTAAAAGAGTTGAATGTGAACTCTCCATCTTTGCATGTAATCATTATGACGTTTTGGCTGTAGATGGATGAGAGGAAAAATATAAATAAGTAAAAGTGTTTGGAATGTTTCTACAGGTCCGTTGCTGTATCACTTTGAGAACATGGCCAATGAGCTCTCAGTTGAACTTAGCTATGAAGACATAAGAACAGCCATGGTTAAGTTTGGCTTCCACATTGAGGTAAACCACAGACTTGAATTATTTTATCGCTTAACATTTTATTTCCCTTTAATTATGTTGTTCCAGTAATAACAGTGTTCATGTTTCTCCTGATAGGTGGAGAAACAGTCGATGCAGACCACCTACACAGAAAATGACCGCTCTATGCTGAGATATGTTTACGATTGCGTTTTCTTTGTGGCACGAAAGCCTGTAGACATATATTTTGACTGTCAAGAGGATGACCAACAACAGTTTTCCCCACCGGCGGCTAAGTCACCTCGGCGAGAGGGCCCCGACAGCCTGACGTGACAAGAAATCCTTAGTCAAAAACAGTGAACACAGAGGAGCACAACCATCGACTGAGGAGAGATTAGCCAGACAAACTGAAAAAGACAATGGAAACAGAAAAAAACAGAGGGCATAACATAAACATGACATAAATGTTCTTGCTTGTTTTATTAAATCTCAGTACTGTACATTTCTTTGAGAGGAGCCAGTCAATCATCAAGTGTTTCTTTTAACCATTATAGCCTACAGCCTTCATTGACTTTCGCTGTCTGTGTGTGAGTGAGAGAGAGATAATCGACATTATTTTTGAACATTTTTAAAGTATTTATTTTTCATTTATGGTGCCAATACATGTAACTTCTTCTACTCATTCACATTTCCATTTTTTCAGGTATAAGATGTTTTAAAGTTGGAGATGATTTTCATTGACTTTCTTATTACACTTTGGAATAAAGCCAAACATTTTAAAAAATAGTCCATATTTACTGTATCATATTTGATATCATTTTAACAGGAACATAATCCAGAAAGTCTTGGGAGCTTAATATGTATTTTTAAAATCCTGGAAAAGTCAGATCTGGATCTATTGAGTTTATTGTTGGTCAACTATTGTTCCTCCATAGAATTTCATTGAAATAGTCATAAATAAATGCAGACAAAAAACACAATTGGCTTGGTTGCAGCCAAAATTATTCTAACAGGACACCAGCTTTTAGAAAATTATTTCTTTGCTACATTTGCTGAAAATGTCACCATATCCCAAATCATGTTTAAAATTGCAAACAGGATAAAATAATCCCATTTCCACAACGACAAACATTGCAATATTACAGCAGCATGAGTAAAAAAAAGACGTCAGTCAGTTAACATGAAATGTGTATTGTGAATGGAACGCACGTGAAATGCACAGACACACTGAATAACCCACAGATAAGAGACCATGGATCAGTCTGTCTCTGCCCAGAGCTGCGATGGAATCCAGCAGGAACATCCTTCTCCTCTGTCCCACCACCCCACTGAGCTTTATTCTCGGAGGGAGTAAGTGAGGACGTCAGCACTTCCGGAGGACCAAGTGAATTCACCCGCCACCGGAAGCGTTGGGCGCTGTGGGCGGAGACAGACACCGGGGTTCTCGTCTGATTGGCCATATAACAATTCTACTTCCGGTTTCCTGTGTTTTGCGGCCGACCCGTGAACGCATGACGCTGAACAAAGCTCAGTGAGGACCAGGTACAGATGGCGGCTCAGTAACACGTGTTGGAGCGTTAGTGCCACACACCGGAGCTGTAGATCATGACGAAGAGACGCGCCGAGGAGCCGCTGCTGCTGCTGCACGACCTTCCCTCCAAAACGCTGCCCCGCTCCCCTCTCAGTGTCGCCCTGAAGCTAGATACAGCCCCCTCGGCCCTGCTGACTGTGCTGGGCAGCCGCTGCAGGAAGAGGCCGCACTCTTCCGAGGAGCTGCAGCAGACAGCGGAGGAGCCAGGTGTTTGCAGCAGGAAGCACAAAGCTGGGGTTGTGACGGCGCACGCTCCAGGAAGTCTCCAGCAGCATCACACCTGCGGTTCACGCGCAAACAAGAGGAAACGACCTCGAGAAGAACGCGAGCCTTCTCCTCCCGGAGCTCCCGGTGAAGTAAGTTTCCAACAATGTAGAAGAATCTGCACATCCCTGACTGCAGCCCAGAGGAGGTGATGGCAGCGGCACTTGAGCACCACTAGGTGTCACCCTTTAGCCACAGTATAAACTGGTCAGGGCTGCGAGGAAATCAGTAACTCTCACTAAGTCATTTTCAGCAGTAGCGATATAACCAAGGTTCCATGGACATCAACAAATTGCTGATGATTTGTGCAACCACAGCGATGTCTTGAATCTTGCTGTTATCTTCCTTTGGACGTGTCTCAATCCTTCTCACTTCCTGTTTGCTCTAAGGTTGCAGATACAGACACAAACACTGAGGACTGCACTTACAACTCTTTCCAATTCTGGAGACCCCCCTTACCTGAACTCGACCTCTCACTGCTGGAAGATTATGACAGCCACCCCCAGACGGAACAGAGGTCAAAGGTCAAAGACCAGCCCTCTGATGCCATGGAGACGTGAGGTTGCTTACATCAGCGGGCCAACATGACGCTGAAACGTGATTCTCTCCATTCGGTTAGTAGGTTGCCAGAATTTCATCCAGGTGCGATGTGACAGTGTGACTGTCCAATGAGCCACGTCAGTCTGATGCATGGGCTGTAGAACGATCCAGTATCCAGAGAATGCATACCTACTTTTGCACCTGTTCATATGTTTATATAGTGTATATTAGACCTCTACACATGCCAGATTTCTGTTTTTAAATTAGAATTAATTTGGCAGAGGCAACAATGATGTTTGTCCATCAATCACTCAATTATATGTATAAACAGTGACAGGAGCCTTGTTCTTCTATGCTGAGTCCAACAGACCTGCAGCAGTGTTTTAAAAATATATGTTGGAGCAGCTCTTAAAGCAGTTTGTTGTAACTCAGTCCACGTGTTGTAGATGTGGCGGGAAATATACAGTTTGAATCCAACTCAACTTCAAGCATTCAGCATATTCTGTATAAGCAGTTTTTTATTTATGTATTAGTCGTGCATACTGCCATCATTCCTGATTGTCTCTCTCAGATGTGTGTTTGGCAATAAATGCACTTTTCTATACACGTGGTTCCATGTTTGTTTAGTTTAAATGTTTCATCACTTTATCTGTCAGGGGCCGAAAGCTGTGCATAAACAGTGAGGAGTCCGATTGAAGTATATCCTTTTATGGAGAAGCTACAAAATCGTAAGTTGATGGTTGAAAATAGTTGAATAATAGAAGTATTTCTACTGCACTTTTCAAAGTTACAGTGTGTGTTTCAACAAGGTTTAAACATAATAAAGTCAAGCAAGTAAAACCAAGAATACATGATAGCTGCTTAATAATTGTAAACAAATGGGACATGCTTGAAAGAGGACTTTTGTACAGAGCTTTGTCCACAGAAGGGATTTGAAAGATCATCTGGCACAGCCGACCAGAAAGTCTGATGTAAAAATACTAATTTGCATCCTTCTTTGCTTTGAAAGTATGATTGTGTACTGTCAAAGAAAGATTCCTCTACTAACCTGTTGTGGTCCAGCTGAGGACTCACTGCCTTAACAGGCCTTTAGTAGTCGTTTGATAGAGATACTGCCTTTGTTTCTGTCCTTGAATCCATCTTTATATTATGTATATAAAGTGGATTTATTTTTAGTTTCCCAGATAACTCAGTCATTTCTACACCACTACAGATTGCACTACACACCTCATCTCCAGTCTGTATTATTGTAGGCTTCAAGAAAGTACTTCCTCCTCCACTGGTGTGTGTGTGCGGTGTGTCTGCTGAACTAAAGGTCGGATGAGTGACGGTAAAGTGCTCAAACAGCACACAGTGTTTAGCCTGCCTTGAGGAGGAGGAGGAGGAGGAGGAGGAGGTGGTGGTGGTGAATTCCTCCAGACCTCTGGTTGAAAACTCTCTCCCTGCACTTTGGACCAGAGGCTGATAAAGGAGCAGCCAGAGCTCGTCAGAGGAGTAAAGATGAGGAGGTGGGCTCTGACTCAAGATCTCTCTCCACTCATTTCATATTAAAAGTGCTGGACTCTAGCGTGCAGCCATGGTAAGTTGTTTACCTTATTTACAAAGTGTCTATGTAGAGAACAGGCAGAGTGGGATGAAGCCCGGCTATCAATGACTGTTTGAAAAGGTCAGGCTATTAGTTGACTTATTAGCTGTCGTTAGCTGATAGCTAATGTTAGCAAACTTTCAGTGTTAGCTGAGACATGTGGCCAAGAGGTTTCCTGGGTTGTGACTCTGCCACATTTAAACAACATGAGCCGAATCAATCCGATTAGTAAGTCATACATTTTGTAAAACCTGTGACTTCTAATGATAATCTATTAAAATGAAGGTCATTCTTCAATCTACCTGCATATCACTGCATATATTTATTTGGCAGAATATTATCAAATACATAGTCATCACAAACTACTGTGAAGTTAATAATGAATATATACATGTGATATACAATGCAATGTTTTATCCAAATAATTATAAATACAGTACTGTTTGTATATGTAAAATTAAGAAGTCATATTTATATGTATGTGGACCTACCACCGTGTAAACGCTGTTTTATGTGTTGCTTTATCTGATTTATCTTTCATCGTTGTTTGTTTTAGTAGCAATGAGTCAAACTAATGACGTTTATTGTCTGTGAAGAAACAGAAACTGCTCCAGAGACCAGATTTGTCCTAAATGTACACATCTTACCGTCCAGTTTGGATCTAAAATGTGGGAGATGTGTTGTCAGTAGTTATAAGAATAGAAAAAAAAAGAGAAATCTGGCAATGGCCTGCAGTTTCTGTTCTTAAAAATCAGCTGCATGAGTAACACCACGGATCTTTGTGTGTTTACACAATCTCAGTAGGGAGGGTGAGCTCCAGCTCCTCAAACATGTGTTCCATCTCAGGAAGGGGATGTGAGCATGTTTCCTACCAACAATGCTGGTCTCAGTGAGGCCATTGTTAAATCTGGATGGGAACGGAACATGGGAGCTGGAAGAGACCTTGAAAGAGCATAAAGAAAAGAGTCTCTGAAGTTCAATGAGGGTGACTGTTACATAGTTCGTCTGTCAGTGTTTTTAATAGAGCAGCTCTCTCTAACAGGCAGGGAAAGGAGAGGTGGGATTAGCTGACGTTACTTCCTTTTGGGACTAAAATGCACGCAGACGTCTGCCAGCACCTCAGTGAGCGTCAGAAGGTCCCACACTTTTTCAGGAATGGTGTGTTTTCTTGCTGATGGGTCTGACCATTTGATTCAGATTATGCTGCTTGTATGCTCCAAGATCTGTGTGCTGTAAGTGAACATGTCCTTTGCTATTTCAGTCTCGAAAGTCTTGGATTGAGGGAAACTTCTTCAAGAGAGAGTGTGTGAAGTTTATCCCTTCCTCTCGGGACCTTCACAGGTAAACTGGATCTTGATAACACTGTTGATGCTCCAGAAACGTGTTTAGTGTCGACAATGTTGTGAATCTCTGATTAAAACACTCGCTTTGTTATTACTTAATACTTACCATCAGTCTAACAGCAGTTGCTGAAAATAAAATTCTTCTGAGAGCAGAGCGGTTTGGCATTCATCCCTTCCTTCCAGGAACAGGGATCATGTGGATTCTTTGATAATGTGTAATTTCCTGTTTTCTTTCTACAGATGTATTCCAGTATGTCAAGTGTGCCAAAACTTGATCAGGTATAAATTTATGCATACCAACCTCAAACATGGACAAACGTTTCTAATGGAGCTCTGCTTTTCTTATTGTGTGACACTTCCCCCTAACACCCTTAATTCTAAACTTTGTATATTTTTTTTAAATTAATGATGAACTCTATACGCGTATGAATGAATAAACGCAGTAGAAGTATCAAGGGCAAATCGAGGTGAAGTGGAAGGGAAGGAGACAGGACAAGGGGAGGAAGAGTTGTAGATTTTGTTTGTAGATTTATAACCAGCAATTACATGCACTTACATTGAAAGGCTAAGAACGGTCAAAAAGAACGGTGAAATGTTAGTGAATGATTCTTCTTTTTCTGCGTTTCTCTCTCCACCTGCTCTGCTACCTTTCTGTTGGCTAGATGTTGCTGTGGTCGTCTTATAGGGGAGCACTCTTGGCAAGACTCGCCTCCTCCTGTGTCCCTCTGTCCTGGTCCTGGACAGGACATAGAAGACAACTGGTCTACAGAAATCCATACCAAAGCCAGTCCCACCAATGCCTATGGGATCGTAGACTTTGAAGATACTGCCACACGTGTCTGTCGGGGAAAGGTCTGTGAGATCACTAACTAATACTCTTAGCATGAGCAAGGGATTCTTCTGTACTGTAGTAATGACAACAGTCACACTAGCACATGGAGCAGTTCGGAACTGACTGGCTCCTTTCTCGTGCAGTACATACGAGTGGCTGTGGACTCAAAGGCAGAGGCTTTGCTCCAGCTGATGTTGAGGGAGTGGCAGATGGAGAGGCCCAAGCTGCTGCTGACTGTCCAAGGAGGCTCAGAAAACTTTACCCTGCCCCCTAGAGTCCAGCAGGCCTTCAGCAAAGGGCTGATCACTGCTGCCCTCAGCACAGGAGCATGGATACTCACCGATGGAATTAATTCAGGTTGGCATTACAAATAGATGCTTGTGTGTGGGTTAGTGTTTTCTATTAGTCTCAAACGACACTGAATCTTCAGCCATTGTCTCAAATGCACTCACTTTACCAACAGTACAGAAGAAAAGCAGCTTTGATGGTGTGAAATATCAGTCCTTTCATTCTCTGTGGCTCGTAGCAGAGTCCTATGTCCTCCTATTTGTTCACTTTTGCCTCAGGAAGAATTTGATTGTCATGCAGCCAAATGGTGTTTGTGCCTGACTTAAGTCAACAACATTCTTTATCATGCTGAGGAAGAGTGTGTTTGCTTTGCATTCAACTGCTCTTTGCGTTTTTCTCGAGGTGTGTCTAAGCATGTGGGTGAGGCAGTGAAAACATTCGGGGGCCATGATCTGAGGAAAAGAAACACGGTCGGCATCACGCCATGGGGCGTGATTGACAACAACACGGACCTTATAGGGAAAGATGTATGTTTAATGTCACCTTTACAACAACACCTTAATGCTCTACAAAAATGTGTCAGTTGTTTTGATCTGATGTGACCTCCAACAACTTGCCTGGTTGGTAGAGGAATACAACTGTGAAACTGTGAGGCACTAATTATAGGCCCCTGGTTAGAACATGATGTGACTTCCTCTCAACATGGATTCAGGTGTTTCGACCCTACCAGCCACTGGGGAACCCTTTGAGCAAGAGAGTCTGCCTCAATGGTTTCCACTCCCACTTTCTGTTGGTGGATGACGGAACGCTGGGAAAACATGGCTGCCAGCAAGGGCTCAGGAGGAAGCTGGAGAAACACATTCAGCTTCTGAAGATACACCCGCGTGAGTCAGGTTCTGTGTGTCATTCTTCAATGAAGTGAGATACCCACTTACCCACTAATCCCTTTTGGCGTAGGACTGAACCAAGGCGTGCCAGTGGTGTGTGTGGTCGTGGAAGGAGGCCCTGCTATTGTGTCCACAGTGTTGGACTACGTAAGCAGCGTACCCCCTGTTCCAGTGTTTGTGTTTGAGGGCTCAGGCAGGGCTGCGGACCTGCTTGCCTTCTTACACAAGCACACTGCTGCTGACAGGTATGCATGCTTATATTCTCTTACAGTAGCAGGTGTAACAGATCCATCAATCTCTGTAAAACGCAGGCAACCACTCCTGCTCCCATCCATTGAAATAATTGTGGGATTTATGACCTATACTATACTACAGCTAGCCCCTAGGTGGTGATCAACAGAGGCATTTTGTCCATCATTATAAACAGTCTCAAATGTAACTATTTATTTATTATTATTTGATGTTTTTTATGATAATGTATTTCCAGGCAGTTGGATGCAGACATTAAGGAGGACTTCCTCATCAGGATTGGAGATGTGTTTAGGGTTGACAGAGCAGAAGCCTTTCATCTGTACAATCTCTTTCTGCAGTGTATGGACAACAGGCAGTCTGTAAGTAAATAAACACCAATAAACAACAATTGGGGAACTATATGATTTGACACCTCATCACCAATCCTGTTTTATAACAACAGATAACCATCTTCGACTCTGAGTCAGAGGACCAGGTGGCGCCTGATGCAGCCATTTTGACAGCCACACTTAAGGGTACTTGTTTTTTTTCTTCTGGCTGTTTTCAATGAGCTGTCAAATGTTTGTTATTTTATAGGAATGCATAGATATATGTTCTTTTTTATTTTTCTATGTGCAATCCCCAGGCACCAAGGCCAGCCCTGCAGAGCAGCTGAGTATGGCCCTTGCTTGGGACCGGGCTGACATAGCACAGAAAGACATCTTTGTGTACAGACAGCACTGGCAGGTGAGACTTACTTGAGGTGAACACTGCTGCAATATATGGTCAAATTACATGGCACTGAGGGATCATGCTGATTGTAAGGATGTCGTGTGACCTATTTAGGTGGGTTCTCTGGAACAGGCCATGCTGGACGCTCTGGTGATGGACCGTGTCAGTTTTGTCAAACTGTTGATTGACAACGGTATGACTATGAGTCGCTTCCTCACTGTGGACCGCCTCGAGGAGCTCTACAACATGGTTGCTATAATTTATTTATCTTCTTCTGATGTTAATCACAGTTATCCATTTTCTATTTCTCACTTAGACAGGATTGTGACACAGCATTCAAAAATATTATTCAAAGTTGTTGTTGTTGTTTTTTTTTTTTTTTTCAGAAAATACCTTTAGCTCACAGTATTTTGTTTGTCTTGCTGTTTTTCTTCCTTTGTTTTCCCTTGGCTCACACTTTGCTTCACAAACTGGGGGAATTCTTTTGTCTGTGGCTATTGAAGCCCAAATACCAAAACTGTGGCTTTGATTGAAATCACAATAATGCGCTGAAAGTGTTTTGCAGCAATGTTATCAGTGTTTTGTGGTCAGCAGCATCCTGGGTATTTTCCCAGTTTGTTTTTGGATGCTTTTGAGATGAGAGAACTCTTTGTCATCACTACACTCACACTTGGCTTTCTCCTCACTGCCTTTATCTTTGGTTATCAAAGTCTGTTTACTTATTCATAACTCTGGGATAATAAGTCCCTCTAAAAAACAAGCCATGAATCCCAGAGCTGCGGTTGTATATGCCGTATGCAACTGTGTTAAAAGTAACCAGTCTCTTTTTGCTTTGATTTCATAGTTGTTTTTTTGTTTACTTGTACATTCTCATATTCTCATGAATGCTAATTGAAATGTCCCTCTGCAGCCGCAGGGGCAGACGGATTGCTTCTTGCAGCACCTTGTTGAAGATGCAAAACAGGTAAATGATGAGGAAGACCCAGGCAACAAATATTAAGTCAAACCTAGTTTACTTTGGCCTTGACTTGTCTTACATATTTAGTGTTGTGTGTGTGTGTGTGAGAGTAGACTTCTCTTCCCTTAGGTTACCGTCTGTCTCTCATCGACATTGGCCTGGTGATAGAGTATCTCATAGGAGGAGCGTACCGCAGCACTTACACACGGAAACACTTCAGAGCTGCTTACAACCGCCTGCAGGACAAAGTGAGTTTTTTTCCCCGCTGTCTTTTGATAAATGACCCATATAAAGGTTTGATTGTCTGACTATTTTCTTGTGTTTATTGAATGTAATTCTTGAATTTTTTTGTTCAGGAAGGAAGACGAAACAGTTCCAGCTACCTGTCTAAACAGAGACAGGGATTAAGTCCAAACTCTTCAAGGGGCAGGAGTCTTCAGGACTTGCACTTCTTTAGAACTGCGCAGCCTTACAAATGCAAGGTTGGTGGGGTTTTTAGGTCTTCTCTGGCCATTGAACCTGAGATGTCACGTGAGGCAGTTTCTTCAAATTGAATACAGACATTCAAAGATGAACTGATTACATTTGGGTGGTCAAAGGTCAAGGTCAAAGTGGATTCAGAAAGCATGATTGTCTTCTTGAACATATCTCAAGAGGCATGTTACTGCAGTTTCTTTAAATTCAGTCATTAATAACACCATATGGACTATTTGGACTAAAATCTGTGTTATCCTGTTATTCTATTATCTGTTTCCCCCCCCCCCACATCTTTTTCCTTCCTCCCCTCAAATTTTTCCATGTAGGAGCAAGACGTGTCACCCGGCAGCAGTCGAGACATCACGTTAAGCCCTGGCCTTGATAATGCTTCACTGCTGGTTCCCTTTAACTTCAACGACCTCTTTGTATGGGCTGTGCTTCAACGGCGGCAGCAGATGGCACTGTTCCTATGGCAACACGGTGAGGAAGCTCTGGCACGTGCCACAGTAGCCTGCAAGCTTTACCGCTCCATGGCCATCGAGGCACGGCAGAGTAGCATGGACGACAACATCACAGAGCGATTCAAGGCATATTCACTGTGAGTGTGCATTCTATGTTGTCAGTTGTTAACATATGGGGACAATGGCAAGATAATAAAGATCCTATCATTTTAGTCATTATGCTTTATATGGGGTTTGAATTTAGCAGTGGCATGAGTGGGTTTTGTAGTTTGAGTTCCTTCACTGAAAACGTGCATATGCCTCTGTGTCTCAGTGAGTTTGGTCAGCTAGCTGTGGATGTGCTAGACTGTGCATTTCGTCAGAACGAGCAGATGGCCATGAAGCTGTTGACTTCAGAGATGGAGGCATGGAGCCACTTCACCTGTCTGCAGATGGCTGTCTCCTCATGTCACATACCATTCGTCTCCCACTCCTGCACACAGACTCTCCTCACAGATCTGTGGACTGGTCCACTCAACATGAGGAAAAACTCCTTTCTGAAGGTTACTGTAAACATTTGTCGGATGTACCATACAATATTTACATCTATGTAGATGTCTCTGTATTGGCATATACATATACTGTATGTGTGTGTACATATATGTTAATTGTTTCCAGCATCAGCACTCAAATCATCTTCTTCACATTAAGATTTGTTATTCTAATAAAGGTTAAATATTAATACTGGTTAATTTGAACAAAAGTCAAGTTTGAGAAGTGTCTCTCACAGTGTTGTCATCTCTTTCTTTCAGATCATTTTGAGCCTCCTTCTTCCCCCTGCTGTTTTCCTTCTGGAGTTTAAAAGCAAGGCTGCAATGTGCCATGTACCACAGTCCCATGAAGCGAGGCTGTTTGGACTTGATACTATGAAGTCACTACCAGCTCACGAGGGAACTGATCACATGGTAAAGTGCCAATAACTAATTTTTCCAGGCAACAGAAACTTAATGACCTTACTTTGATACTTCTCTTGTGCCCCCTCATTCTGCTCTACTCTGCCCTTGTAGGATAGTCGGGATTCAGAGCGAGGCCTGTCTTTCCGTGACAAATGTCTCGGCCCTGTGTCAGAAACTCTGTCCTCTGTGACCATGAACTGTGTTTCCTGGATCAGGAGACTCCATGAATTCTACACAGCTCCTGTTGTGAAGTTCTGGTTTCACACAGTAGGTGGAGTGTGTTTTGTTGTAGATGGGAATTAATATGTTACATGAATTGGCCAAGCAGGGTCTTCAGTGTTCATTATTTGTTGTATATATGAATCTCTCTGTCACCATTGAAGGTTTTCTATTTGGCCTTCCTGATGTTATTCTCCTTCGTTGTCCTGGTGAAGATGGAGGACCAGCCCAGTGTTCAGGAGTGGTTGGTCATTGTGTACATCTTATCCACTGCAATGGAGAAAATCCGAGAAGTGAGAGAAGATAGATTCATTTTCCTCTTCATCCCTCTTACTTACCTCTTAGTACTATACTTTATAAAGAAAAGTCTACACCTCTTTATCAGGTACTAATGTCGGAGCCAAGGAAGTTGAGCCACAAGCTGAAGATTTGGTTCTCAGAATATTGGAACAAGTCCGACTTCATTGCCATCCTGCTCTTCTTGGCTGGGCTGACGTTACGTTGGCATGCTGATCCATACCGGACTGCAGGACGAATTGCTTACTGTCTAGACATCATCTTCTGGTTCATCAGGGTGACAGATCTGCTGGCTGTCAATCAGCATGCTGGTCCTTACCTCACCATGATCACTAAGATGGTGAGTGAAGACAGAAGTCCATGTGTTGTCAAATGAGAGACTTGAAATTTATTTTGTTCTCTCTTTTTCTGCCCAGACCAGTAACATGTTCTTCATTGTGGTGATGATGGCAATAGTGCTGCTGAGCTTCGGGGTGTCCAGAAAGGCCATCCTGTCCCCAGATGAGGAGCCGTCCTGGAGCCTGGCTCGAGACATTGTCTTCCAGCCTTACTGGATGATCTATGGAGAAGTCTACGCCACAGAAATAGATCGTTAGTGTTTTAATAAAAAACACAAGATAATTATTGACCAACTGGGATTTTAGTAGTTGTAGCTGTGACAACCTTTGTTGTTTTGTTTTTGTGTCGTCAACAGCTTGTGACGGTGGTAAACCGTGTCCTCCTGCTTCATTTCTTGCGGCATTCCTCCAGGCTGTCTACATGTTCTTCCAATATATCATCATGGTCAACATTCTCATTGCATTTTTTAAGTGAGCATGATTGTAAAAATATATGAATGTTACTTTTTAAATGAAGCTTATTTTTTTAACTGGATGTTGTCTTTCCAACAGCAACATTTACTTTGTCATGGCATCAACATCCAACAAATTATGGAAGTACAACCGTTATCGTTACATCATGACCTATCAGGAGAGGCCATGGCTGCCTCCACCCCTTATCGTCCTCAGTCACGTGACCCTGGGTTTGACAGCCATCTACAGGAGATTTAGTGGAGATGCTGAGTGGGAAGAGAGAGCTTCTGGACTTAGTGAGTACCTCGGGGTGTTGTCATCCTTTGTCCTTTTCAGCCGTTCTCAGACCAGTTATCTTCACAGGGGTCTGTTTTTTTTTGGAGTGTTCATATGTGCACAAAAAGTGCTGACTCATTGCTCTGAGTTTGTTTGGAAGGCTGGAAAGAGACCATGTGAGAAAAGATTGTCTGTGTGTAAACAGAGCTAGTTCTTTTACAAAGCTGTTCCCTGCACCTCTGGTCATAAAGTCCCTAATCTTGTCTACACATCTTAACCAGAGCTCTGCCTCGGCCCTGATGATCATAAGAGGCTCCATGAGTTTGAGGAGAAATGTGTACAGGCCTACTTCCATGAAAAGAATGAAGATCTCCACAGCAGTCAAACTAACCGGATCAGAGCAACAGCTGAAAGGTTAGTCACGTTTTAATGGATCTGTAAAAAGCAGATGTTTTTGGTAGTGTTAAAAGGAAGCATCTCAATTCACATACTTTTTTTATGCTCACTTGGGTCCTTGAGCAATATTGAAGGCTTCCTTGTAGTGCCTGTATATAAAATTTCCACATTGTTTCACTCCTCACAAATTATATTAATTAAAGTCTGTTCGTCTGCAGTTAGATATAGAATACGGCAAAAACAGCAAACATGTATACTCGTCATTACATTAAGAAAAACATTATTGGTTTGAATAATGTTTGAGTAATATTGATTTGTTTTTGTTCCACTAGAGCAGAGGAGATGTGCGTGATAATGGGGGAGGTCTCGGAGAAGGTGAACTTCATTCAGGACAGCTTCTCAGAATTGGACAGTCAGCTGGGGCAACTCCAGGATCTTTCAGCCCTGGCCATGGACACTCTTACCCTGCTCTCTGCCTCAGACAGCCTTCATCAGGAGGAGGCACGCTTGGCGCAGTGTGGATCCCTTACAGCTTCCAGACACATCCTTCCACATAGCTGTACCCTCCTGCACAGAAGTGGAGCAGACAATGATGTACCTAGCATGCGACAGCTGATGGCCAAGTCATGTAAAAGCACCCCTCCTTCTTTGTTGAAGGGCTTTACTCTTGGGGAGAGTAGACGGACATCACAAGAGTGCCATGTCGAAGTCAGGGGGAGCAGAGGAGGAAGACAAGCCAACGCTGAGGGCGGAGAGAATGAGGTATTAACTGCATTCTTGGTAATATAGTCATTTTAAAATAATAGCTGTGAAGTTAAAGACATGATGGTGCCTGTCCTCAACCTTTGTTGAGAGCTAATTTCATCAAATTTTAAATATTTAAAATATTCTTTTCCCCCAGGGTTCAGAGTCTGATGTTTCTCGACCAGCGTCCCATGCTGCCTTCTCTCACAGTTATGGAGTTCACACTGGTTGTCTCAGGGATCAGTTACTTTATGAGTCCTGTGGACCATCCTGCTGTGGGTCTCCTCTTTCTCCCCGAGGCTTGGATTCACCATCTCATAAATTCTGGACATGTGACCCTTACCTGTATCAAGAAGAGACTTCCATGGAAGAGGAGGAAGAGGGAGAAGAAGATGAGGAGGCAGAAGAAGAGCAGGAACAGGAACAGCTGTCCAACATGACACTATCCAGAACCTCGAGCAATGCCGTCCTTCTGTCTGAACCTCAAGGCATTTCTGAGGGTTTGGTCAATCCAGCCTTTTCTCAGGACAGTAATCAGCAGAGTTCTCCCTCCAGATCCCCCAACATCAGTGGAAGACATGTGAAAAGCTACAGGGGAGCTTGTCTGTCCAGGGACCCTCCCGATGGTTGCTGCAGGTCACTGTCATCCAGCATGGAGAATATGACTCTCTCTGGTGCACTGTTGAGTCCAATGAGGGGGTCATTACCCTCTCTCAGTGAAACAATGAAAAAAGAGAGTTTGTCTGGTAGGAGCTGCTTTAAGGAAGACACATCGCTACAGCGCAGCAGAAGGAGAGGTATTGTTGAGTTATGCTGAGATTAGAAAATAATAAATGATTGCTAGTTGATGTTATATATTGCCTCAAAATGATTTCCTGCCCATCAATGTTCAAAGTCCATGTTTGTAAGGAGAGATGTATTATCTAGATGTGTAGTATTTGTTTCTCTGCATCTTTTCACTTATTTAAATAGAGAAACAAACTTAGTTATGGTATGGTAGTTTTTTTTTTATTTCATTTATGTTTACATAACACTGTACAACAATGTGTGTGTTTGTTTCTGTAGAATGGTCCAAGTCCTCTGACTTCACTCAAGTCTTGGATAGTGGAGGCAAAACCCAGAACAAGAAGACAGTGAAGATACAAGAGAACAGCCCAGAAACTGTAATGAGATACATTTTTGTTAAGTACTGAAATTTGAAGGTTCAATAGGACTGAAGAGTCTGAAACCCTGCTGACTGTTATTTATATTCTGTGACTCCACTGGGTCCTCTCTCTCCCTCTCTCCCGAATGGAAAACAGGTAACTGCACATTCCCACTTGTCAGATGCCTGCTGGAGACGGCGACGGTGGATGAGAGGATTGCCTACGTGTTGGTCGGCTTCCACTAGCCTCAATCAGCTCAGTAAGGTCCTATTTAGACTCAATACCTAAATTGCAGTGCGTGAGTACATATAGCTTTCAGCCTGGGAACATGCCTGTATACGTGTGTGTGTGTGTGTGTGTGTGTGTGCAGTGTCACAGACACAGCATATATGAAGTGGTGTGCTAAAAATGCTGTGATTACATTTTTAAATAGTAATAACCATCAGTGATATTTTGTTTCAGACGTTGAACCCATGGACCTGTTGCAGAAACAAGTGTTTTCTCATCAGGTACATCTGTGGTCAACTAAACTAGTGCAGAAACACCAGAAAATAAGGATGAAATAAATGGTATATTCTGAGCAGAACATGTCAGCCGAATGTATAATTCTTTGCACTGACCCTCAGGATGCGAGGAGCCCCACTCATTCAGCATGGAGCAGCTGGGCCAGGCCCATGAGCCGCAGGTCCTCGTAAGTCTGCCTTTCTTTGCTCCTCCCATTATATACATTTCATATATGTACATTTTTAATAGAAAAAAAAAAAAGTTCATCTTTATGATTCTGTTGCAGTTTACAAAGTGGCATTGCCCCTGAAGGTATTTTAGTTTTGATAAATATAATATACATTATTTGCACATTTGATATTGCGAGACTAACTGTAGATGTATTTTAATAATTTTGTTGCAGTCAAGAGCTCTTCCTTCCAGTCCACTGATAATTTGTATCCACACTACTCAGGTATAATGAATTATATGTGCAGAAAATCTGTGCTGAGGCTGTCATCAGTTTTGCTGCAGCTTTGCTTTCTTGGCATTAACTGTTTCTCTGATTTCAATAGACTTTTAATTCTGTACTTATGGATAATAGACTGTGTTGTGTTTTTTCAGCCGTGGAAAGAAACAATCTGATGAGACTGGCTCACACCATCCCCTTCACTCCTGTTTCCATTTTAGGTACTTTTATGTGTCACTGTAACCCTGTTTTTAGTTGTATAATCTTGATTTACTTTACTTTATACTTTACTATTTACTTTATTTCTTTTTAAATGGAAATATTTTTAACATTCACCGCAGGAGGTGAAGAGGTGACCATCTACTCTCTGGAGGAAGTGCCCTCTGATTCTGACCCTGAATCCTGCATGCTCTCCTCTTGGTCCTCTCAAGGACTGTCTGCGATGCTGCAGCCCCTCTCCAGTGAGGAGGGCTCTCTGGATGGGGGACTCCGGAAGGGTTGCAGGGTTTTGTGTACCTGGGCAGAAAATAGTGTGCTCAGACCTGGTCTTGTATATGTGGTGAAAGCCTTCAGGCTAGAGGTAATCCGTGCCTGGCAGAGATATTTCCATGGTAGCACAGCACTGCAGCTTTGTTTGAGAGTAAGTGCTCTGAAATTCTGTAAAATGATTTTAGGCAATGAATCGCTATTCAGCATTTTTGCTTCATGTAGTTCAATGTTTGACATACCTGAAGGAGATCCAGCAGCAACGAGCAGCTCAGAAGATGATGCATGTGTTCAACCAGGTCAAACCTGATGATATGCACCACTCACCGAGGTCTGTGTGTTTTCTTGCTTATGGGTCTGTGTGGGTCTGTGCGAGTAGTAATCATCATCCTTTCTATACTCTAGATTTCTTGATGTATCACTGGTCCTCTGGCATTCAAATGGCCAGTGGCTGACCATTGAGAGAAACATGTGTGGAGACTTCAGGAAGTACAACAATAACACAGGAGAAGAGATCACCCCCTGCGGTTCCCTGGAAGAACTGCTCCTGGCGTTCTCTCACTGGACGTACGAGTACTCAAGAAGAGAGCTGCTGGTTCTTGATTTACAAGGTAGACAGTTGTTTGTTTGGAGCATGTTGAAAACTGTATCCGCAAACATGTGAGTTGTTGATTGTTTGTCATTCTCTTTTTCTTTTACTTCTGTTTTTTCCATACATACATTTTCTTCACAGGAGTAGGTGACGAGCTCACGGATCCCACTGTCATTATGGCAGAAAACCACAGGTGCTGTGACCATTTCTGACAAATGCATCAAGATTATTGGCAAGAATTTGTTTTCAGATCACTCCGGTGTTGTCTCTCTGCCCTTGCTGCAGTGGTAACAGGGGTGAGATGCTTTTTGGACCTGATAATCTTGGAGATGTGGCCATGAAGGCTTTCCTGCAGAAACATTCTTGTAGCATCAGTTGTCGCAGACTGGGCCTCAAAGGTTAGAAATGTACATAAAGAGAACATTATTACTGCATGAGCATCTCTATGAGTGTGTGATATGTTGATTAGTGTTTGCATAGAATGTTCCTTTCTCTGTGTTCTCATCTTGCGCACGAGTCTATGGACTTATTCTCATGTCACCTCTGTGTCGTCACTCAGGAGGCCAACGTTGGCTCCTAGATGAATCCCCAACAACTTGAAATGAAGGCAGCACATACCAACGCCAGCTAATTAAGCCACGAATGTTCATTTATTTCTATAACAACGGTTGTGTTTGAGGGATGGGGGTGGGCCCTGCTTTGTGCGTTGTGCTGCACGGCCTTTGATTACATATTAATCACTTCTTTGTGCTGGCAATGTGCTGCTGAGACATTAGCTTTGATTAGCTATTAATTAACGTCTCTTGGTAGACATGATACCGGCATCTAGAGGATAACTGCTCGGAAAGAAACTGTGCTCAAAAACAAACAAGCCCAGCAAACAAACACACAAGCACAAACATTCAGACACAGTTGTTTTGATATTTCAAAGGTGCGTTGTGTTTCCTCTTCCTCTTCTTGTGTCCTCTCCAAGATTTCTCCCACAAATCAAACCAAATTATTCATGCTCGATGCATGGACTTCCTCCCAGTCCTGTCAGTATTCTCTTTCTTGTGGTAATGACAGTGTTATTGGAGTGACATGTCGCTAACTGATGTTTCTGTTGTTCAGATTTAAGGAAGCGTCTGGACAGCTGCGAGAACAGCAGTGGGGCAAAGTCAACGCTGGGGAAAGAAGAACAAGAGGACGATGAAAGCACAATGTAACCTTTGACCCGGGAAGTAGGCAACAACTTTTAACATCACAAATATCCAAAGGTTTTTATCTGTGTACATACATTCACAGATATGTTCTCAGAAAACACTGCAATGATATGGTCTTATATCACGTCATGCCTTTAAAGAGGACCCACTGCACCTCTCATTGGCAGTCTGTGATTGGACATTACTTTGATATTTGCACTAAGGATGCTAATATATTCTTTAAATATATAAAGTTAATTCCAACTGGACCAAAGATGTATTGTTTTCTTATAAAATTAAATATAATGCTGTGCTATGAATCATTTGCAAAAATGTAGATTTCCTTTACAAGATTTGACAAAGGGCTAATTTAATTCTGCTCTATAAACAAAGTTTACAATACAAAATTGGCACACTTGAAAAAAAGATATAATTGGACAAAATGAATGCGTGACTCAGAAAATAGAAGCAGAAATGCACCCATAAAATTTCTTTTATTTTTTCTTCCCACAACAAAATGTCTACAAAAGCGATAAAATATAGAATTTAACAAAAATCACTTCAGACCTTCACATTGTATATACATCTCAAAGGAGGACCCACAAAGGGCCCTGCATAGCTCTGAACCTCTTACTGCCAGATCCATCGAATGTGGGGGTTCTTTCATTCGCTTGTGAAAATGAAAACTCTGCAGTAGAGCTCATGGAGATGTAGTAAAAGTCAGAGTTCAGAGTCAAGCAGAGTCCCCTCTCAACAAATGAAAAAAAGCATAAAATGTAAAAACAGTTTTTCAGTATAATCAAATACACATTTTCCATGGAGTCCCCCCCCCACACCCCCCCCCCCCCCCGCTTTTTTGATTGGTTTCTTAAGTAAACTCGCACAGTAAAGCATCTATGCCCCAGTCGGCCAATCCCTTGTCTCCTCACTCGCTATGGCACTTTGAAAACAAAAAGAAAGTCATATTTTGTTTTGTTAGTCCTGTGTAAAAGAGGTTCTGTACACCAAGCACCTTTCAGGTTTGGATTACAGATTGCTACATTTTGTTTCATTTGCTCTTGCTGGGATGCAAAGACATTCTAAACAATAAATTAACACTTTTCAACACTACTCCAATTGCACGCATGTGTAATGCATCAAGAAAGTTAACAAAGCATTGGTAGAGCAAACACCATCTCACTCTCTCTGTTTCTTTGTCTCTCTCACACAACGCACACACACATTCACGCAGGTTTTCTCAGAAGAGGAAGTCCGAGGTTAGGGTGGGGCGTATTTGACTTAAGTGTAAGAAATGCATTTAAAACCAAGTGTATTAAAAATGTCTGCGCAGTTTGTCTGGGCCGCCACATGGAATGACGACGAGCATTACTGTGCACTCTGATGCCAGTCTGTGTCGATGGAGTGGTAAAGGCGCATGATGTGTTCAGCCCCTCACACTGAACAGGCTACTCCATAACATTCAGAATAGGTTACCCTCCCCACATTGTCCCCTCCCGCTGCAGGTTGAGGGTCTCTGATCCGGTTTAATAAGGCCAGTTAAAAAAAAAGGGGCTGTTCATTGACTGGTTAAACCAACTCACACATTCAGAGGTTGAGAAATAAAAACATTTCAAATCCAACAACACATTTTTAAATTGTTTGTGCATAAATAAGAGCATTTTATTTTAAAATTCTTTCAGTTTGTGAAAAAAAAATTCCTTTGAACTGATTGAACTGTTGTAGAATTTGCCCTGAACCCCATCGCCCACCCTGCCAGTAACCCCTCCCCCCAAACCCACAATATTATGAGAAGAGAAAACACAAATAAGCCCCAAATGTTTCATTGTAATGAAACGTCATGCAAATAGAACAGAACAACAATAGGCTAATAGTAATAGAAGAATAGTAGTCATAATAAGAACAATAATAATAGTAAATAGTAATAAAATAAAAAATAATCTTACAATGCAAACATGACAGTAGTAAATGCCTCCAGTTCTTATTGCTACAGTATCTTACTTACAGTGTTGCGTTGCCACTCGTTCTTGCCAGCAAATCCCTTCTCACAACCCCATCCCACCCCTCTGATTCACAGTCTAACAAGGGAAAATAAACACATCACACACAAGAACTTCATATTCAGAGTTGGAATTCACTGTCCCAGGGGTGTTGTGATGGCGCTTGATTCACAGATTACTATTGGACGTCCCTCACTGTCCCAAAAGCAGCAAATAAGCAGTAAACATGAGTGTACAGTGGTGACAAGAGCACACTGACATACAGTGTATTTATATATTCATATATTTATATTGTTTTTTTTATTGTGCTATGCAACAGTGCTTGTTATATAGTTTGGGCTCTTGAGAGATTCGGACAGTGAATTCATGCTCTATACACACAGACACACAGAGACACACTTATCAAAGCCTTGTCTGGGCAGATTCCATTGCAGGCATACGTTGGCAGCACACAGTATGCCAAGTTTATCCTAAAAAGTTATTCTTGTATAATTAAATGTTTATTTAATTTGCAAAAATATTAAACCCTCTTTTAATGCAAAGTCAGAAAAAGAGCTGCTCCCTGAGAGATGCTGTGTAGTGCATCGAGCCTTAATGAGCAAGTGATTGTCTTAAAGAGTCACTGGCCTCTGATCTGGGGTTGGTGTCGGGAGTTTGAGGGAAGGAACGTGTGAAGCGGTCGCTGTCACGGCAGGGGACAGATGCACGTGAATCACTTGTTTAATATGGATGCTTGTTTCCCATGCATCAACATCATTTTGCCCAGCCCAGAGGGAAAATGTGTGGGGGCAAATGTCAGTGTTTTATCCAATAGGGCTGTGGCTTTTGTCTGTGCCTGTATAAATTCAGTTTTTTTGGCCACTGAAATGAACATTTGCAAATATGACGGAACTGAACAGTGATCTACACTTGATCAGATAGATAAGCTGTAAGAATAACTGACAGAATAATTTCGTGCTAATATTTTGTAGTTTTGCCAATTTTGATAAATAGTTTATTTAAGGAAGCTTCTTCATGGTCACAAATGCAATGCACACAGAGCATCTAGTGGCTGAAAGGAGAACTACACAAACTGATCGATCGAATGGTTCCTTCACCACAAAAGATATTGATGATGACATCATCATCAGATGGAGTAACAACCCATTTAAACCAGTCAAAAAAAAAAAGTAATGTATAAAAAGCAACAAAGTGATTTGTCTGTCTGTTAGTGCTGATAATTACAGAAAAATAGCAGAAAGTGATTGTCTATCACAGCTCTTCCTGTGTGAATCATTAATGCAGTATTGCAGCTTTGATTGCATTTCTTTCAGTCAGTGCTTTGAATCATGTCCTAACCCCAGATCATATTGTGCCATGTCTGTGTTGCAGTGAAAACTGTCCACACAGATGATTGTTAGACATACTTAATGTAGAAAGAGTCAAAGATAGTGCATTCTATTTTAAAACTGCTACCCTGTTCTAAACCGCTGAGAAGAGAGAGAGGAGGAAAGAAGAGCAGTAAAATCAGAAAGGCAGTGTGAAAGTTATTGCTCTTTAGAAAGAGAAAAGGGTCCTTCATATTTACAGCCCGGAGTGACTGACATCCATGGACTGGATTGTGCAAATAGTGTTTTGAGGGATGAGGGCATCAAAGCACTCATACACACGTTGAAAATTGGAAAGCTGTGAGTTAAATTACATGTTTGCGTTGTGTTTTTGTTGGTGGACTTTCTATCCACGTTGGTCTAAAATGTTTTTTCAAGGCCCTAATACATAAGAAATAAGAGGCAGGGGTAGGGGGCCTTGGAAAGAGGAGAGGTTCATTGTGAGGTCCTGTTTTTCTGATTGGTCGCTTCTGGTTGATTGTTCGAAAGCAGTCCAGCTTTCGTTGGACGTTATTATTGCAGCGAGGAAAAGATGATTGATAGGACAGCAAATCTGCCTGATTCTTTTTTTTCTTGCAAAATAGAATATTTACGTATATATCTCCACCTTGAAAAGTAGTAGCCATTATTTTCTTTTTATATCCTTCATATGTTCTCTTTACATTTCTATAGGTTCTCGTCAGAAGGATGTAGTACCTCCTTTACATATGAACAAAATCCAGACAAGGCTTCTGTATATCAACAAACCCAGAATCGGCTCCCAGTTTTTAACCAATATTCTTTTACAAGTCTCAACTTTACAAATTCTGTACACAAGAAACTATCAAATAAAATAAAACACATAGACAAGGTATAGCCAGCCACAGTGGGCCACTGTATATTTAAATTAGGACTAACTTAACAGAACAAGAAGTAATACTGGAATCCGCTCTGCACTAGAAGAATATCTACAATAGCTTCTCTAAATTGACGCTCCCTCCCCCATCCAGCTTCTTCAATTCCACAATGTTGTCATGTGAAAAAAATCAAATAAACAAAAGAGACATTTTCTCAAAGTTAAAACAAATTAACTTACCCACTTTTTTTCTTAAAGATTGACAGCTTAAAATTGTTCCGAGATCTTTTTAAGTCTGTACATTTCAGGTCAGTCTGTTCAGGAGACAGGAGGACGCCCCGCTCAGGTCTGTGGCTTGGGGCTTGTTTCATTTATATATACATTCTTCAGCCTGTATCGGTGAACAGGACGGGATAAGTGCTGGACATTCCTAGTGTTGTTGGCGGTAACTGTACGTATCTGGCAGACGACTCCTCACCCCCCGGCCTGAAATGAGGTTGGCGGAGCTCAGGAATATGCGGTTGCCATGATGATGACATAGTAGACGCTGCCGTCTCGTCGGATGTGGCTGTGGTCTTATTTTCTTGGTCCTGCTCTGGCACCGTTTGTTGCATTTGAGCCACAGGCAGTCACTTGGGCATGGCCATGGCGGAGTTGGGGTCGGGATTGAAGAGTTCTTTGTAGAGCGGAGGGAAGAGGACGTTGACTGTTTCTGGGTGGAGCTGCTGGAAGGCCTGGAGCTCCTCAGTGTGGAGAGTGCACAGGGCCGACAACGTTGGGATTCGGCTGATCAGCTGCCACACATGAGAGAGAGAGAAAGTCACCAGGATATTAAGAGCTAAAAGAAACAACACATTACATTGCTGTCTGTGATTTAAGTCCGTCATGCTTTAGCTCACCACAGAGGCGTGGCCTACCTTAGCCAATGCGTCTTCGTCCATGTGATTCTTCTGCATAATGTGCTGCAGAGCAAAGTAGATCTTCTCCTGGAGCTTCTGGACTTTTCGCGGCTCCATCAGCCATGGTCGGTCTAAGCAGACAAAAAAGTGTTGGCTCGCTGAAGCACTAGGAGACTGAATCCTTTCTTATTATAATGATATCAGAAACTGCACTGACCTGTTGAAATGAGAACAGCTGCCGAGAACAGAGCGATCTCCTCCTCCGTCAGCTGCAGGGAACACAAACTCTTGGCAAAGTCAAACACCGCGCTCACCAAGTCATCACAACCTTGGAGGGAGACATCGGAGGAGAACAAACTAAATGTTACCATGGTCATACTATATAACTGGCCTTTTCCATCATGTATACCAAGGCGTGATGTATAATCGCGTGGTGGCGATCCCTTACCTAGAGCTTTGAACATCTGCATGCCTCCGTATTTCCCTTCAAAGAGCACAGTGTTGTTGAGAGGGTTGAACGCCCTGCACATCCGCACCAAGACTACCTCTAAACAACCTGGAGGAACGGAGGAGAGACATGTTTGAGCCGAACTGACCAAAAGGAAAGAAAAGAAAAAGCACAAAACTCATTTTGCCCTGAGCCACCTATCCTGGCAAGAGGAAGAGATGTGGCCAACACTGTCAGTCCAGTGGTCTAACCTGACTTGAGCAGGAGGATCTGGTCATTCTGGCACAGTTCCATGAACCCTGAGATGCGCTTGGCAAACTCCACCACGTACTGGATTGCATGGGTGATCTGAATGGCACACTGCTGCCACAGCACGTCCCGGGGCTGGAATCAAACACGCAATCAAGTTAGAATTACACATGCTATACTAAAAAAATGTCTCATCTGTGTCTGCTATGACGAGGTCCTGAAAAAACAAATCCAGGTGCATGGAGCCTCACCTTGCTCTGGTACATCTTGACCTCTTCATAGGAGTGTGTCTGCCAGGCGAGCTGCTGCAGCTCCTCTGCTGTGTACTGACATGTCTCCAAGTGGGACTTGATGATATTCTGAGCGATGCGGTCTGCAAGAGAGGATTTATATTCATGTATTCCTTTCCAAACAGAGTGTCCATTCCTTTATTTAATAATTCATACTTTTCAGTGGAATCTGGCATGTGTGTTAGCAGCGTCTGCACATCATACTGTAGGTGATCTGTGATCTGTGTTCAACTTATAGACTTAATGCATTTCTTTTCTGTTCTGCCTAGTTATCATTGTATTAAACATCCCCTTGGGGGAGTTAAGTGCTTAATTTGGACGTATCCTTAACGTGTGCCTGAGCTGCACATACAGTAATATGACACGTTGTCAGATTGCTATGTAAGCCTGTCTGATCTGCAGTTTTGCACTCAGATTAGCACTGTGACTCACAGGCTCTACCAGAACTACTTTGTGGGGAACTGTTCATTTTCCGTGTGGATCATTCATGCAGGTTCAACATGATGAACTATGTGACTGTGTGGAATCTTTACCCAGCTCTCCCATGCTGACGTTATTTGGCCCCAACTGACTGTCCTGGTAGCCTCCGTAGCTGAACAGGTTGGGCACTGGCGTCAAGTCGTACACGGGCTCCTGCTTAATGTGCTTCATGCCCGACATGTCCAAGCCCGACTGGTCTGGAGACGGCTGAGTGGAATCCATCCCATAGTAGCCTCCCGGGACCCCGCCTCCATTACCATGGCCGCCTTTGGGCAGCTCAATGACGTGACCATTGGCGTAGGTGCCCCCAATCTCGTGGTTGAGGGTGGACAGTCCGTTGGTGAGGCTGGATGAGTAAACACGGGCTAGGGCTTCGGCTTCGCCTGTCTGCTGCTGCCGCTGCTCCTGCAGCCGCGCCTGGTGCTTCTGTACCTCTGCATACAGGCTGTCACGCTGCTTCTTGGACATGCGGCCAAACTTTACAGCTGTAGGGAGAGAAAATACAAGATAGAGACGAGACATCTTAAAACCTGCCGCGACATTTCAGCTCCACTGGGGAGCGTGAATCTGTTCGAAAGGTTTATCCTTGGAGAGCAGGAACTGAAGAAAGCTTTAGTGTAAAAGAGCAGATTAAAATGATATTCAGTGATTATTGTTTCTGTTTTTACTGATATTAAAACACTGGGCCTCACCATCTCTTGACATTCCTAGGGCGAGACATTTCTGCAGGCGGCAGTGTTGGCAGCGGTTGCGGTTTGTTCTGTCGATGAGGCAGTTCCTCTGGCGGGGACAGGAGTACGCTGCATTGTTCTGCTGACTCCTTCTGAAGAAACCCTGGTTACACGTCGACAGAATGCATGAATACAGGCGTGCACCCTTAGAATGTGCAGGAGTCTACACTTTTCTCAAATCAAAGCAAAGCAAAGCTCTGATGAAACGATGCATGAACTCACCTTACATCCTTCACACGTAATGACTCCGTAGTGGATACCTGATGATTTGTCTCCGCAGATTTTGCATGGTATAACTTCGATTTGGGCTGCAATGGAGGAGAGAGCACAGAAAAAAAAACATGTTACAAAAGTAACAGCACCTTGAGTCCACTCAGATTTGTAGGTCTCAGTTGGAGGTTAAATTTGAGGTTAATAATCTGTGTGAAGCTTCACAAGGGCACGGTGACATTTCATGTGTCTTTGTAGGAGGTTTTTTTTAATGGATTGGAAGTCAAGGGCTCCACATGTGGACACACGCATAGTGCAATCTCACCCAGGTTAATAACGGTACAATAATTGCATGTGTGTGTGTGTTATGCTTGAAGGAGAGACCCCTGCAGGTATGAAAGGTTACCGATAATGAGAAAACTGGTTGCATCACTGTAGGATCTCACTTGTTCTTCCACATGTTACACACACAGACACACATGCACGCAAACACTGACTTATAGTACTAAATGCACTGCTACAACTGTACTACATTTACTCACTGTGTATAGGTAGCTCCATCTACAGATCAACCAAAGGCACAGACTATGAACTGCTGAGGCTATTTCACTGTATCACACAGAAGAATTTGCACGCAGTGTCTTTGAAGTGATAGTCCATAATATATGGCAGGTGAAAGCCGCAGTTCCTGTTAAGAGATATGAGATGGATGTGGAGGTAGGCAGGTATGTCTGCTGAGATGGCACACTGTCTATAAAGAGATTAGACCGCCCATCTAATCCTAAATTATTACCCGACGAGCATGGTTCCCTCCTCTGCTCAGCACTGGCTTAGCCTCGGCTGAAATAGCCATTCACATGTAATCTCCTTGAAAAGTTCCACCTTTAGGAAATTGCTAATTTTTTTTAAGTGACCTGCAGGACAAAGTCAACAAGCAGTGCAACGTACAGCTGCGCAGTTTTATGCTTTATATTTGCAGACGTTTTGCTTAAGTGATCTATCTATCTATCTATCTATCAATCAAACTATCTATCTATCTATCTATCTATCTATCTATCTATCTATCTATCTATCTATCTATCTATCTATCTATCTATCTATCTATCTATCTATCTATCTATCTATCATCTATCTATCTATCTATCTATCTATCTATCTATCTATCTATCTATCTATCTATCTATCTATCTATCTATCTATCTATCTAGGCATGTGTAGGTGTAAATGTAAGTATGTAGGAATGAGTGTGCAGTATACATAATTGGATCATCCCCTGTGCAGCTCAATGGAGACAGCGCTGTCTGTTCAAGTGACTAAGCAGGTGAAGACAGTCCCTGCTGTCCATGGTCTATAGCAGCAGCAGCTCAGGGAGTTGGACTGCTCCACTCTATGGGGCCAAACCCCTGCTTTATTATTCAGTGGTGGGTCAGTGAGGTGTGTTAATTAGTTTCTACATTTCTCTGACGTGAACTTAAACACTCTTCAGTCAGTTATTCATGCGCTTCATCACATGCGCCCCTAGTGGTCACAAGGAGGGATGCGATCCACTGCATTATGTGTGTTTTTTTAATTGGGGTCTAGTGTTCTTAATTAACTCTTGTCATATTTGAATTGACATGATGTACAGTACCTCAAACCCAGCAATGCATCTGTCTCAGCCACACGTTGTAGAAGAAGTCTGTGAATGAATGACGTGCACGTAACCACACGTGGTTTGACTTTGTGCTTGCTGTAGCATAGATTGAGTTGAAAGTTCTGGTGCTGCTCAAAATGTGACCCAGTTCCACCCAATCCCGGCCAACTTGCTCCAAACTGGGTCAGAGCAGAGCACTGGTCTGGGACCACGTTCAGACTACACATACACGAAGCTGTCAATGAACATGGCCTATAACTCACTATTTATAGACTGGAAAACAGGTCAGTTGAGCCCGGGACATGAGCTGCTATCGTCAGGCTGCATAAAGGCAGTAAACAGGCAACAGGACAATAGTCCGTCTGCCATACGTCTGTGGACAATATTACTTTCCTTCTCTGTTGAGCCCAACCCTCTTACGTTTGGCTTTTGTGAAAGTTGAAAACAAACTCCAAGTCAAACTCTGATTCAGTTTTAAACATGAAAGTCTCTGTGGGGTTTGGCTGACGGAACGCGCTGGGTCCTCACCGTCTGCCTCTGCCATGTGATTATACATAGTTATTATCTCTGTCTCTTTACATTTCCTACCTCAGAGGAGTGAGCGTTAGTATTTTCTCCCCATGTGATTGTACTCCTCTGTGTATCTCATAATTATGCCCAAAGGAGCATGCGCGTGTGGGCATTGCATTGTTTCCGTGTGTGAGCATTTCACTTATAAGAAAGACACCGGAGAAATATAAAGTATGTGTACATGTCTCTGTGCGTTCGAGTGTGGGTGTGTGCATTGTCGGGAGTGTTGTTGTGCTCACTGCCAGCGGGGACTGTCAGGTAGGATATAGGGAGATGGTCATGACAGCATTGCTGTTGCCAGGGTGACCACCCACTCACTGCACTCGTCTGGCTGTCACTGCGATGATGTGCTAAGCTGTCACACTCTGAAAGGAAGTGATGTCATCAGTGTGTGCAGCCAACTCAACTGTTCGTCCTGTCGCCCTCTCTCAGCAGCGGAGGCTTTGTGAATTGTTTACCAAAGGACTCCCACTTCCACATCCAGTCGACAATAGACGCTTGCCGCCTTGTTACTCTGCAGCGGCAGCGGCAGCGGTGGATTATACACGTAGCAGAAGAAAGTGTTATCTGCTGGCTGTTTAGAGGAGACTGTGTTGCTATTGTTTCCACAGTTAGGATGCACAATAAAGAATTTTGGGGCGTTTGATTTCATGGTTTTACTTTTAGCTTCAAAGCTCTAGTAGAAGAGTTCCTGAAATAGAGTAGAGCACCAGAGGAAGGAGTCAACTGCAGCTACACCCCTGAACTCTGTCTCACAGGCTTCCATTTACCAACAGACGCCGGCTGCTAAAAAGTCTAGTATTAGTATTTAGTTTAGTTTTGTTAATTTAACTCCTAGCTCTTTCACAAAGGTGGGTGGGACTTACTTCCGACCAGAGTTGATCTGAGCTGTAGTGACTGACAGCGGCCTTATCCAGCAGGCGTGCGCATGTTCCGCCGAGGTTATTATGTAAGAGCGGGACTGCAACGCTGGCGATTCCTCAGCTAAGAGGAGGATCAGGCCCGCACAATCTCTCTCTCCAGAAAAAAAGGTTAAAGAACGAACTGAAGGTGTGTTTTACAAAGAGAAAGGCAAAGTCAGCAATTGTACTGTGCACCACGCGACTGCGAGCCTGCACACGTGCATGAGCGTCTGGCTGATTGTGGCCATGAGGGTTGTATTGCGCTGGCACGTGTGTTATGATAATTGATTTTTAATGAAGTGAGGATCTCCTGTGTATTTCCTGGGCTGGCCCTCTCTCTAAATAGAGTCCTAATTATCTACATTGCTCCGCAGAAGAAAAAAGCCCAGAGCCTCACATAGTACATATAGTAGCAATCCTCCATAAGTAGCTCACACGCGACTATGGCAGTATGCGACAGCCCTCCTGTTCCTATTGATAATGTAACAGCAAATACAGGCCACTAGGTGCTGCTGTGCATGTATAGGTTGTGTTTGTCACTGTGTTTGTCACTGTCTTCTGAAGTCATGAGGACAGGACTGTGTGTGTGTGTGTGTGTGTGTGTGTGTGTGTGTGTGTGTGTGTGTGTGTGAAGGGGCAGACTGGACATGCATGTTTCATTGATTCAGCCTGCAGGTTGAGTCTTCAGCAGAAACATATCCAAGGCAACATACATACACACACACACACACACACACACTCACAGTGACATGCAGTGACAATAACACGGTGGCATCATACACTAGAGACTGCTGCTGTAGAATCAAAGCTTTTGGAACAGTAACTTTTACCCAAATGTGAAACACTTCAGAAATGCAAACACAACTCCTACTGTAGTCCCTGGGGTTGATTTGTTGGGGATGAATGTGGGCGGTATCTCCACTTCATTAAAAATATGCATCGCTCCTTCCCAGTTAACTCGCTATCTTCTGGGAAAATGAAGGAGATCAGCACTTTACCCCCCCCCCCCCCCCCCCCCCCCCCCCCCCCCCCCCCCCCCCCCCCCTCCTCCTCCCCCCCCCCCACCACCACCACCACCCTTCCTTGTTAAATCTGAGCAGCTCCAACCCTGGTCTTAGATGTCTATACACTGTGTATTATGCTATCACTGTTCGCCATCCGATCCACTTCAGTCTGTTTGACTTTTTCATTTCTCTCTGAATGATCCTCCTCGCTGTAAGTGGCTGTGTGACTGGGAAATCATTCCAGTTTCTGTATTTCATGATCTATTTCCATCTCTCAGCGTAACTCCGTCTTGCGCGTCTCGCAGAGCTTAGAGAGGAACGAGCGTTTTCTTCTCCGCTGCCGATGATGAAAAACACGGAGGAAACTTTTGGTGGCGTGATCGCTGAGTGGATGAACACACAGCTGGGAATAGCGTATAGCAGAGCTGCTTGGGTTACCTCCCCTGTGTCTCCTGTCATGTTTTCACATCATACTGTCCCATTAAAATCAATGAAACACTGCCACTGCATATGGTTTCAAACGGGCGGCGTGCTGTCATACTTTCCTCTCTTCTCTTTGTCTCTTTTCACTACTTGAAACATCCAAAAAATATATATATTGAAGAGGGGTGGATTATCTGCTTTCTAAAACAAAATCAATTCTAAAAAAGTAATGTGTACAGTATTTATCATAAATGCCATTTCTTTGGGAGCCCTGACAGGCTTACGTTTTAAAATGTTAATGATTTTCACAAATTGAGTCCAGAGGGACATTCATCATCTCCCTTTGTCCTTGTTTCCTGTCTCTCTGCACAGTCTTCAATGATCCAAACACATTCTTACCAAACTGATAATTATGGATTATTAAGATTTTTCAGCCGTACGGGCAAGAGCACCATTTCAAATCAGTAATTATCAGACCAGGCCTCTGATTTTAACTTGATACTTTGGCACGATTAATGTTTTTTATATTATTTTGCATTTCATTTTATGATGTTAAAGCTTGCACTTCACTGCAGGCCCTCAATTGCTTTAATTCATCATTTAAACTTCAGCAGTATCTGACTAAATGAACTGATTAGCGCGATCAGTAGAAATAAATTGGCAGCTTTTTAAAAGCAAAACTGCCATTCATTCTCTGGCCGGAGCTTCTCTCGCTGCGTTTCTCTGCTTTATGTTAGAACCTCTGCCAAGGAAGTTATGTTTGCATCTGCAATTGTTTGTCATTTTGCAGGATTATGCAAAAACTACTGGATGGATTACTATGTAATGTGGTGAAAGGATGCAGTATGAGTCAGGGAAGAATATTTTAATGCGGATCCGCATCAGGGTGGATGCAGGATTTTTTTCTTTTCTTAATAAGGTGTTTTTTTTGCAACAGAAAATTCAGAGATGTTAGCAGCTGGAGTTTTATGCCAATATGAAAACAGTATTTTCAAGGGGTGAACTTCATCTTTTATTGTTCGGTCAAAATGATTCCTTTCAGCTATATTGAATGGATAGCTTGTCTGTGTTTAATGTAAACAGAGAAAAATCCTGTGTACATTGTACATGTGCCTGATGAAAATAATGATAATTATCATGGCTTGACGGACGGATGCATTCTCGTAGTCCAGTTGGAAAAACATTTCCTTTGACATTAGGTCTGCCACTGGACAAAAAAAGACAGCTGTCGAGCCAACGTTTGTCAGTAAATTGGGGAGAAAGAATCGTTAGCCGCAGCCTTGACGAGCAGCAGTGAACTTCACCCTGGCGATGATCCTCCCTGACTCAAACACAAATCATCCTCATTAACACAAGGTGACACGGCTGTGTACGGGTTCGCTCTTTGTTTGTACAGTCTGCTGTGCAGTGTGCTACAGTAATAATCATAATGCCATGCAGCGGGCCCATCTCCCCTCCCCCAACCTCCATCCCTCGCTGCCAAGCACGTCTTTGTCCACTGAGTAATATACAGTCACACTGTTGCTGCATGAGCATACATGCGCCTACCCCCAACCTCTGCTTTTTCCCATCAGTGTAACGTCATCGACCCCGCTCCCATGCTTTGCCAACACACACACACACACACACACACACGCACAAACAGTCAGAAAAACAGTCGCGCTCGCCCTCCCCCATGGTGTATGTCAGAGGGCATGAGTTTGTCCAGCTAGCCATGCGGCTCCAAAGCACTCTGGGTAATTGCTCAGATAGCAGGTCTAGGATCAGCTGCGGTTTGCTCATAGAATATTGTTCTGCGGCGCGATTGGATGCCACAGAGAGGGAACAGAAGGGGGCCACTGGCTGTCATCCAGTGCATCGATTCACATGCATGCACACACACACAAACACTCACAGACACGTTGGTTCAGACGGACAGAGACACACATTCTGCATGCTTGAATGCATAAATAGCAGCTTTTGAAAAAAACAGACTTTACTGTATGATTTCTGTGCCCCCCCCACACACACACACACACACTCACGCGGTCTCCCACCCAGTGCAGCATGTGTCCTCAGATGGATAAGAGGAGAGGGAGGCGTGGGAAAAAATCCACAGGGTAAAGCCCACCCCTGCCTCAACATACACACACACGCAGTCTGCCCATCTGCCTCTTCAGATCTGCCTCTCATGGTCACTGTACACACACACACACATAGACGTACACTCGCACTCCAGCCCCCTGGGTGACCTGTAGGACCCAGGTGGCCTTTGACCTTTCCTTAAGGACTGAGAGAGTGCATCAGAGTGGAAGGAACGAGTCCAAGTGTGAGAGGTCTGCATCTGGTCATTACCGTCCGGAGAGCAGCCATGAGAACGTGCACACACTGAGGCGCACTGGCCGGAGCACACTCTCTCACACACACATGCACACAGATGGATTCATACAAGCACTGTGGCTTTAGTTCTCTCTTATGTATTTATTTCTCCTCCTCACACGCCTTCACTGTCACGTTAGCAGACATGCATGAGTGCACACCGAGCTGTTAAAACACTGAGTGGGTTGTGCCCCCCAACACACACACATACACACACACTGACTGAGATCCTGCCATTTCATTCTGCGAGGTGAGGAAACAACGTTTTGTTGGCGTTGGCCATGTCCTCATCCTCCCTTAACCTCTCGCTCCTCCTTCTATGGTGTTTCTCTTGAGCCTAATTGCGGATGACAGTGTGTGTGTGTGTGTGTGTGTGTGTGTGTGTTTGAGGGGGGAAGGGAGAGGACAAGGTGGCTACCCCAGCCAGTATGGAGAGAGAAACAGAAAGAGAGGGACCTTCACAGAAAGACAGACACAAAATTGCTTCGGGTTCTTACATAAGGTGCAGACAAATTTCCCCTCAGTTTGGCTGGAGTCACATCCTTTATAGTGACGTCCGCTGGTCAGTCAGATAAAATCGGCAAAGAGGAACATCAACATTGGTGAGGCCGAATGGACTTTAAAGCAATACTGGCAAGAGCAGCACTTAGTGGGAATAGCTAATAGAATTGAATAAATGAGAGAAGGATGGAAACTCTGAAGGTTGTTCAGACATGGATTCTCTTTAAACCTGTTTAAATGTTACTGCAAATATACGTATGGTGTGTGAAGGTGCGCGACTAGCTCTGGACAATACTGCCAAAAAATCTTTGGAAAAGTTTTCTCATTGGTCAATATTGATAAATCAAATTTAAAAGCTAAACTGCTATCCTAAACTCAGTCTGTGGTAAAACATCCAAAACAATTACGTGAGTCATACCTGTGTACAATCATATTATTTTACCCATGTTTTATTTTTTGGTTATTTTAATATTAAATCAAATTATATTGAGATAATTATTGTCATTGTTTTATTACCCATCTCGGTAAGCATCTTGACTTGTGTCAGTGCAGATGTGAGTAGGAGTGGAAAATAACAAATCCCGTACATTTACTTATGTTGTAATGAAGTGCAATGTCTAGATACTTGAACAGATTTCTTTCTAACCATTTGACCATAAATTGGTGCAATATGTTTTACTACCCAGTGGTATTTAAAGAAAAGATTAGCTCCTACAACAGAAACAATTATATATAGTATAGTCAAAATATTTATTATTATTATAGTGTTTTAGTACTTCGCTGAATTCCCTTGTATTCCGACATTAGCCTCTACAGTGATACAACTGTAATGACAGATGTATTTATACACACCTCTCACCCTACTTAAGTAAAGATTCTTGCTCGACCAGTTGTGTGTTTGTGTCTTGCGCTCCAGAGTGAACTCAAGCATATGAATAAATGAGTTCCCTTTTGATTCTGCATGTTTTCAAGAGGACTGAACGTATGTGTTCGTTTTAAGTGTGTGAGCGGGCATGAGTGTATGTATGTGTGTGTCCTCTCCCAGGGATGGCCGCTAATAGCTCGCCTCAGGCAACAATTTAACTCAGCCTAACAAGGTTCTCCCCAAAGTGGCCCCAGGGGCACATCTCACAGAGGCAAATTGATCACAAAGACTATCACACAGCTCAGCTCAGCCCGACCCGACTGCTCTGCTCTTCACCTGCTCTCTCTCTCTCTCTTTTTCTGTCTGTCTCTCTCTTCCTCTCGTGGCATGATTTAACAGAATGTGTTATGAACATTACATTTGAGTTGAGAGAACAAAAGCAGCAGCAGCAGCAGCATCAGGCTTTGTTTCATAATTGCATTCTCTTTGTGAATGACAGGAGAATTCTCGTCAGCAGACAAGGCTTTGGACGTGCACACACCGTCACTGACACGTGCCCATGCATCCACGCACGTACACACACACACACACACAGGTTAAAGGAGGTAACTCAAGTTTTGGAAACAGTGAGGGAGAGAAAGAGGGAGATGGGGTGTGGGAAGAAAGAAAGGTAGCCCTAATATGACTCTCGTCAATGAGATTACAAGCGCTAAAACAGGCTAATCTTTGTCATTAAGAAAAGATGCCGCACTAGGCTAAGTCATATTATAGGCTTAATGCTGCTGGTGTGTGCGGTGCACCTGCCAGCACTGAACACCTTCACAGAGAGAATTCAGATCGCTGATACACACACGATGAGATCTGTTTTACTTCTTTCTTACAGCTCAGGAGAGACACAGCTTTTTCAGCAGAAGTAAAAGACTCATTTTAAGAATTATTTTCTGATGTTTTCCTAGATAAAAAAAAAAACAAACAATTGGAATCAAAGACTTTGATTCAATCAGCTTTGAGTATCAGTCTGGGTGGTTTGCATGTGTGGATGTAAGAGTGATGTGAGGACAGGGAAGTGTTTGTGTGTGTGTGTCTCTGTCAATTTTCCTGCATCTAAACCCTAATTCCGTGTTTTACCCACCCTCCGCTCTATTATCCCTCTAACTCTTTCTTGCTGAAGCAAACACATACGCACAAACACACACAGGCGCACTATTATATAACTCTTAAGACTCTCCCGAGCTTGCTCTCTTTTCTAATCTCACTCTATCATTCACTTGTATTGTTTATCTCCAGATTGAACTTTTGCATTTGACCATGTATTCACTCCAGATATTCTCAGTGAATAAAACCGGACTGCATGGGTGCACATGTTTGCTGCATGACCCCTCCACAAAACGAGATTGATTTTGAGAAAGTAAAAAATAATTCCTGCTCATGAAAGTATACCCCCCCCCCCCATAGCTCTGGTCCCTCTGTTCATACATTATTTGGTTCCTGCCTTTAACACCCCCCCCCCCCCCCATAGCTCTGGTCCCTCTGTTCATACATTATTTGGTTCCTGCCTTTAACAAGCGCAGTCACCCTCTTCCCTCGGTATTTACTTCAATGTAAATCAGAGGAAAATGTGAATATTGAATATCATTGTGTCTCCATTGAGATATGCTGCCTTCATGGATGAGTAAAACTGACAAAACAGAAGGGGCTGTCAGAAGACTCTTATGACTTCAAGGCAGAATTAGAGTTTAGGAGTGGTTCAAGCTGAAATCCCTCCCGGCTAAGATAAAGTGGAGACACAAACCGAAGCGTGCCGTATAGCCCACGCTTTGTGTGTATAAAGATTAAGAAGAGAGCGAGAGAGTCGGGGGGGGGGGGGGGGGGAAAACTGTTCGCCTAGGCTCTCGCAGACAGCAGGGGGGGGGGGGGGGGGGGGGGGGTAAAAACTGTTCGCCTAGGCTCTCGCAGACAGCAGCGGAGGGATAAAACCAACATGGAGTGCACGTTTAGCACATGCTAAACAAACACAGGCTATGATAGTGGCTCAGTGGGACCACGGAGGAGCCAAGCAGGCCACACACACTGAGTGGCCTGCTGGGATGTTTTTCATGCCGGGCAGACACACTAAGTGAGGAGTAGTGGAGTGGTGTCAGAAGACACAGGGCACAGAGTCCTGATCATAAGTGTGAGAGTGTGTAAGAGAGCGAGAGCATGTCTGTGTGTGTCAGTGTTGCGGCAGCACCCAGGTGGTACCTCAGTCAGTCAGTAGGGCTATGCTGAGGGATTAACAGTGTAGCCTGCATGGGCTTGGGGTAATCTCTCCTCTCATCTTACATAACACTGGGCCATTAGTCAGCACAAACACACAATAAACAACACAATCAACAACGCAGAGCTCTGCAACAGACCACACATGCCCTGGTAACACTGCAAACCACAGTTTACAATACATTCTAATGCAGTTGTAGGCAGAGATGAGGTAGTATCTGATCAGGTATTTTTCCATTTTTTATTGAAACATATGTTATTTATTCATACACCTATGGTGCCCACAGGAGATATCAGAGTTGTTTGCAAATACACTGAAAAACCCAAAGAACAACTATATTTAAGTTTTAGAAACCCTTCACTGACTATTTTATGAAGTTATTAACACATTGATCCTTTTAAACATTTTCTAATTCAAGAGGGAAACACTTTACAACTGCAACACAAACAATTTCATGAAGTGACACATGCCGTGAATTCAAAGCTATTCTGTAAATCCAGTCCAGTAATAGAATTATCTAATTATCTGAACAGACTGCTTCCGTTGGCTTCTGCTAAAAATTGATCGCGGGATGCTTTAGAGTCGGTCAGATCAATGTTCACACATCCCTCTGCCACAAAGCAGGATTGAACACGATAAGGCCGTCATGCATAGTACTGCAGTGTGTGTATTGTGGTCAGTGCTTTCAGTGTTTGTGAGCACATCCACACCATTTGCAAGATAATATAAATAGTGTTGGAAACGGGAATATTTACGTGGCTGTTGGTTTGATGCCTTTTAGTGGCTCCTGCTCTCTTCTTTTGACACTGCCTGTCATCACCTTTCTTGTTTATTGCTCTCTCCCACTCTCTGAGTTTCTGTCATCCTATCTTTTCCCATGGTGAAGGAGTGTGAGAGAGTGTGATTGACACATATCGCTAACAGGGGAGATCATATGGCGCGGTAAACCCCTCCTTCCCCTTCAGCTCCCTCCGTCAATGAACTCCCTGACCCTGCTGACCCGCGAGCGTCTATGCGGTGTTAACGCTCTCAGGATGATGAGAGCTAATGTGAGGATCACTTAGAAAATAGGGAAATATCAATTTGATGAATACATGTCAGTTTATATAATTACTGACTTGCTGTAGCGTGAACAAGCATGTGTTTGACTTTAGCTCAGATTGTGTTTAAACCCAGACTGACTAGAACTAAATGAAACTTTGGGAAGGAGCACAGTTATGATGTTCTGATGCGCTTTGAAAATACAGATTTATTAATTTAACTTTTGATTGCAATTACATTATCAGTTAATATCAAAATAGACAACAATGGAAAATTTGAATGTATTTGTAATTTTATTTTGTCCTTTAACAGTTTTTATTATTTAGGTCTAAACTTTGCTCACACCCAAACTTTTCAACAAAATATGAGACCACTATATTTTGATGCTATTTTATTATGCAGCTACTTTGTCGGGTTTTAGAGGAGCACCACAGCATCATCACTTTGCCATTGAAATAACAGAAATGATTGTCCTTTTTACAGTGCCCCGCACAACATCGAGTCATATTAGAAAAGACACTCTTCATCATTCATCATATTCTGTCAGGCACAAAAGGCCCTGATAATATTATTTCATATTTCTCTGGCGTTTCCTGGCCTGGCGATAGGGTGACATCATCTTTGGTCAGGGCTTCAGGAGTTGTGGCTATTGTTAAGTGATAATTACCACGGCTCATGAGGGGCCTCTATTTTTTATAACCCTGTGGTTGTGAGCACATTTCTGTGTAAGGGCAGCTGAGTCTTTACACACACACACACACACAGGTTGGGAGTGGGGGCCGCACGGCCCACACTGATTTAATTCTATCTGACAAAACCCTTTGGGGCGTGCAGAGGGAGAGAGGAAGATGGAGAGAGAGAGTGGGAGAGGGAGAAAGAGAGAGAGAGAGACATGGAGTAAGAGAGGTGAGAGAGACGCTTCAGGGGCCTCTTCTGCAAACCTCGGCTATAAAATGAAAGCAGGAGCTTTCGGTACACCCCTCAAAGCCTCCCATGCACGAGAGTGGTCACAAGGCCCATTAAAATGTGGATAAAATACAAGGTGCACGACAGAAGAGTTAACCATGGGATGAGACAGGGAGAGAGAGAGAGGAGGTGGGTGGGTTGGCCTTCTCATGCTTTTCCTGCCCCAGGTTTTATGGCCTGAGGTAGGAGAAAGCTTTAAATGGCATTCAAACTCAAAAACAGCATTACAGATAGATAGATAGATAGATAGATAGATAGATAATCTTACAAAGAAAACTATTAGCAAATTATTAATAAACACCTTATTACATTAATGCCTGGGGCCAATGTAAAGCGAGTCTTCTGTTTTCAAACCAATTTAAGCTTCGATTATTTCAATCAAATATAATCCCCCCACCGTATCATGCTGAGCGTTCTCTAAACTACAGACTTCGAATGAAAATGTCTCATTCCAGCTCGGCACGTGGTTTAATTGTGGCCATATGCAATCGTGCCAGTTTGAGAGGAATGTGCAGCCTGTACATTAGACTTAAGGATCATCCTGTCGAACTTGTGTTGCAACTTTGCCTTGGCGAAGGTTAGTGAGTGAAGTCAAAATAAAAACAAACCCAAAGACACTGAGCTACAATGATAATAATAATTGCACAATTAATTGTTGACTGCTAATATCTTCAGTGCAAATAGTGAGGATTTATTTAAGGAGAAAGCAAACAAGTGGAATGAAAGGCTTATTAAGAGATGTGGTAACCTGTGTGTGTGTGTGTCTGAGCGCACAGGACGACATTGACGTTGAATTTCACCATCCCCAGCGGGGTGCGCATGCAGCGCGTTATGGAAATATGGGTTAGTGGAGCGCATGTTAAGTATCCCTGAAACATCCAATAAACTTTATAACTATAGCGAAATAAAAAAGTTTTTCCCATACTGCACATCATCTGATCTGACCTGGTTCCGGCAGGTGTGGAGGAGCGGGGCTCAAATGATTAAAAGCTTTAATCAAACATCTTGCGCCACTTTTAATGTTCAACCTCCGACAGCTTTACGCACGAATTCCGTTAGGCCTGTCCGTGCACGAGCACACGCCCAGGCTAAAACACATGCACAGATGCAGATAAACTTTTATGCATTTTAAGAGCGAGCAGGCTGGTGAGGCTGCAGGGAAATCCAAACACACTCACACGCACACTTGGTTTCTCCGCGGAGAAAAGGGGGGACGAGACAGATTTGCAGAGGAAAAACTCCCAGAATAAACTTTCAAGGCCAAATCTGGGATGAAGGCTGCCGTGTTGTGTGTGTGTGTGTGTGTGTCTGCGTGCAATGTGAGTTTGCGTTAAGCGGGATGAAGCTTGGGGAAAGTGCGGCGCGGCATGGAGCAGTGAGGCGGACTTACCTCGCATGGTGTTGGCGGTGATGGAGCTGGTGCTGAGGCTCGCGTCCCAAAGCAGCAGTCATGAAGAAACACACATAAACGCTTAATGATATATGGGGAGGGAGTTGCGTGGTGGAGGGGGGGGGGTGTCCTCGTGTTCAAAGATGTCAACAACGAAAACAGTGGAGATGATCAGCGTCGGCGTCCACTGGCTGCCCTTGGTGGAGGCGGCTCTTGCGCTAAAAGCATCCCAGACCGGGGCGCGGGGAGGCGGGCTGAAGTCGGTCGGTGCGTCGGTCGCTGCGCTCTGGTCGTGTGGTCGCTTTTCTCATGACATCTGCGCTCTCACCTCTATGGGAGGGTTTCACTGTTTTCTGCGGGCTGAGGGAGGGGAGAGCGCACAGGAGAGGCTTTACCCGGCGGCCCGGATTGGACTGGAGCACTTTCCGCTCCTCCCACTCTCTCTCCTGCTCAGCCTCCAGAGCCTGGAGCCAACGGGCGCACGCGCGCGCACGCACTCCACGCACAAACCTCGGCGCTGTCTGCCGACCGCGCTTCCTCACAGACGGAGGAAAGTTTCAATGTCATTCGACACATTTATACCAACGAAGTGCACTTGAGATTATTTTCATGCACTGAAAAAAACTGATTTATTTCTCTCGATTCCACCACGGTTTAATTCCCTAGACTCCCCTTTCACAGCAGTGACATTCGTTTTAAAAAGTGGATTAAACATCACAGATCACATTGGTCAGATGTAAAGAAGGTGATCTTTCAATCTGGTAAAGGCCTCTACTTGATTGAATGAGTTTCACACAATGATTGTGTTTCAAATATTCAGTAACAAATAAATGTCTTGGCCATACTCATCAAACTGACCCATAAAATAGAACTAATTAATTACCTAACTAATATATAACCTGACCCTCCTGCAGTTGTCATTTTGAAAGCATGATGATATAAGGTGTAAAGTGATTATTCAGCACCATGTTGCGTTCAGGGCTTTTGGTTTATTTCAGAGCGGCTCAGGTGACATGAGTTGTCTCAGGTGGCCTCAGGATGGCTTTCAGGGTGGGGTCCTCTCCTTCCTCTGAGAAACACAGGAGTAGTTGCTGAAAGATTGGGTTCGTGTTAGACCACTGTACTGAACAATGACTGACCCAGCATGGGCAGCAGTGCAGTACTCCCATTTACTGTCTCAGTGCCATAAACCCCTTCACCTCATATAACACATGTATATGTCCTCTGCCACATGTCTGAACTCGACAAGCCAACAGCATGCCCTTCTTATTCTTCCTCATCATTTAAGGCCAAACAGGGACAAGGCATCCTTCAGACTTTGTATGGTGTTCTTGTTCTTATCTCTGCTCTACAGCAACAGATTTACAACCACAGTAATCATCAAAGTGGTAAACTCAGGGACTGAGTCTGAAGGAAACCACACCAGGTCTGCTCTGACCCGGAGCAACTCCAGGGTCATTTATTCTGCTGAACCTGGCTTCAGTAAAATAAACATAAAACCAATCTCGTCATGAACTTGCAATGGTCGCTATCGTCTCATCACCAAAAGGAGCCAGTCCTGTCACACGGGATTAGCATCACGACGCGTTCAGCATCTGTCATTAGAGTGGTTTTCAAAGAGATAACGTCGTCAGAGCTTCCGTCGGCCTGCGCGAGGTAGGAGAGGGGCAGGTGTGGATGGAGAGGCACTTTCACCCCCAGTCTCTTTTAGCCTCTTTAGCTGTTGGCCCAGGGAGAGAGCGACACAGAGAGAAATGGAGAGAGAAACTGCCCCGAGCACATCTCCACTGACCTACATTTCATCCGTCGCTTTTTTCCACTCTTCCCCTTTTTTCCATCTCTCATTGCTCCTGTACCAACAGCCCCATAATTGTGATGTAATGACCAAAGCAAGCGTGATAAAATCTCAGACTGGTCAGGATGAAACCCTCCTGAAGACAGGCAGACAGAAGAAAGAGATATAGAAAAGAAGAGACAGTAGAAGGCAGACAGGGAGGGGGTTGTAATAAAAGAGTGGGAGGGTTGTTAATGCTTGAAAATACAATAAAGGTTTCATTCCTTTTTGTCAAAGCAATAAAACGTGTCCTTATGTGATCTGTGAGCTGCGTGGACTTCAATCCATCGGAGAGCTGGGGACTCCATTAAGAAGGATTACCCCTCACTGCCAACTATTCACTGTTTGTCCAGAGCCAAAGAGATAGCAGAGAAATGACTTTAAACATGATCGACTGTTTGAATCTTCTGTTGAACAAGGATGAGAAAACGAAGAACATGGAGGTTGTGTTTGATGAGATACACTGGAGTGTAGGCTGCTCCGTCCATATGGTGGTTAAGAGGGAGGAAGGGAGAAGGAGAAGCAGCCCGGGCCATGCCTTAGGGCTGAACTTGAAGAGGGAGAAAACCACGCTCTGTGCCGAGATGGGATCTCAGGTCCTTCTGCCTTTATGTTTCACTGTCTGTTTCTGTTGGCTGCCTGATCGCCTGCCAAATCTTTGTCCATCTACTCCTCACCAACTGTTCTGATCTTGACGAGTTTTGATCTCAACTCAATTGCACAGAGTTTAAATATTTAAATTCTTCATCAACGCCAATTTCAAAAACGTTCAGTGCTCACCACATACAGTATAGTTTGGACATACAATCTAGTGGGGTGATTGTAGTTTATTTTGTTGTTATTTCATAAAATGCAAGCTCGACTCAGGCAAACTCCCGAAATGTCCAGACCCAGTTTTACAGAGTCAGCTCTAGTCTTTTTGTAACCATTAAGCTCTATTTCGCTGTTAATTGGACCATTTCATTCAACGTTATCATAACAACAGTCTTTATTTTCATCCCTGATGCACTGTTGTCAGTGCATATTTTTAACTTGCTTCTTGTTACACAGCAGGGATGCTGCTTTGAAAGAGGAGCAAAGAGAAACTGTCAATATGTACATTATGATTGCTGATGTTCCAGGAGGGTTTTTTCTGTTAGTTTTTATATTCAAATTGAACATCAAGCCTTACATAAATTGTCCTTAAACTTGTCTTTAAAATGGACTGATGAAATACAGCACCTAAAACTGAATACACATACATACAGGCACACACACTTACACGACCCAAGAGAGAGAGAGAGAGAGAGAGAGCGACAAACAAATCATAACAACAAACCCAGTTGATGACCAAGCTTCCGCTCTGTGTGAACAGGACACCGGTGGAGAGATATGATTGTCTGCTGGGAGAAAAGAGAGACACAAAAAGTGTTAACATAACTAGATGTGATAGCCTTGTTTCTTTTAAGGCACTTCATTCATACCAGTCTGTGTTGCCCTTGAATCGACCACGAGGAAGTTAACTTACATATAATTAGATAAGTTTCCTCTTGAAAATAAGAAATTAGGCCACGGGTCCCAGAGGAATCCCTCTCTCCAATCTGACGACATGTTCCACACTGCCTCTTATTTTCCCCTGAAACAAGCAGGTGATTTTTCATTGTGAAACGACATGAAGTGTGTATCGGGGGGTAGGAGCACATGTCTTTGTGTATGCTCCTCCTTTATTCATTTCTTAATGTAATAATACAAAAAAAAATCTATATATCTATATAGATATATAAATGTGAGTCTGACTGGGTATAGTTTGAGCCTGCAAAATAAAGAGGTTGCTTGTTTTTCGATTATTTTTCAAATTGGTTCACGCACATTGCCTCCGTCTAATGTGACATTGATACATTGACATGTCAAATAAGAGCTCAGAGAAAGAGAGAGGAAGCCAAAGAAGGACAGATGAGGGGTGGAGAGATGAGAGAGAAGAGAGAGGGAGAGACTGAAAATACACTTGAGAAATTTGCCAAGAGATACCACAAGTGACATAGGCAATTTCTGTAGAAAAATTACTTCATCATAATTTCAATCCCAAATAGAATTGCAAGGAAAGCCCTGAAGGAGGGAGGCCGAGTCACCTTGAGTGGCATTAGAGAAAATGCTCACCCACCACACGCACACACACGCACACACAGACACACACCCTGAATATAGTTTAGTATATTTTAAGCGTTTATGCTAATCTAAAAAAATCATATTCATGTCTTCGCCTAATAACTGAATCCACCTTTTGTATTCAGCCACTTTGTCGGATTCTCTTTTAATACTACAGTGTTACACACATCTGTGTTAAGTGCTCAGAGCCTGTGGTATATCAGAGTTAAAAATATACAACCTATTAGTCTGGCTGCTACTATTACCAGCATCATCTAATCAAAGCTTTATATAGAGGTAGTGGTTCAGACAAACAGTCTCATGTCTCTACCTCACAGTGCCAATCATCAGATTTTAATTGGATTTCTCTATTATCAGTTTTTTTTTCACACAAAGCCATTAAGACATTAAATGTAGTTTTATTTCATTCCCCCCCCCTCTCTCTCTCTCTCTCTCTATATATATATATATATAAATGCAAGCCATAAGTGCTACTGTAGCCTGAGGCACTCTCAAAATAATTTAGTCGTCATTTATGTTCCGCAGGAGAGCTTTAAAAAATGTTGATTTTGAAATGAGGAGGGCGTTTCAAACTTGGACTTGTACATGCAAGTAAAACATTATTTTTTAGAATTATTATTAATAATTTTATGTCCAATCATGCACTCTTGTTTTTGCAGTTTTAAATCATAATCAGATTTCAGACCCTCCTTCCTGTGAGGCCACAGTGTATTGAATTCTGAGCTTTATCACTTAAATCCCCCTCATCCAAACAAACAGATGTATATTCTATAAACACTTCATCTCATACCCTTCCTACCACTCGCCCCTGACCTCTGACCCTTGCCATATCTGAAGGTATCCTGTCCAGGGGATATTTTCTAGAAGACCAATAACGGAGCCCTGGGGGACGCCACCCAGAGATCCTCTTACTGTCTGTCGCACAGGGGCAACACTAAGCAGTATAATCTGAAGGGAGGGGGAGCAATCATGTGTGTACGTGTGTACGATGATGGTGTGAGGGTGGGGGTGGTTCTGGGCGGCATGTTTTTAACCCCTCCCTCTTCCACATCTCCATCCCCTCTCGTTAATCTGGAGTCTAGCATGTGGATTAGTGGACACTCTGCAGCACCACTGTTTGACAGAACACCGCGTTTCCTACAGCGCATATAAGATTACGTCTTTAAGCAGTTTATGCTCACAGCTCTGTGAGAATATTGGAGTTAGCACATCCTATGCAAAGTGCTGGTGCATGCTTTAATTCTGTATGTGTATCCACTAAATGACTCCATTTGTGTGTATGTGTGTCTAAATGTGAAAGAAAGAGTGAGCGTAGAGAGATAGCGGACGTTCACAACAGGTGTTGTGCATTTCATCCTTTTCTCCTTCATGGAGTGGATGCCAGATAATAACCCACCATCAGACCCTCCCACCCCCTACAAACACAGACACACATATAGCCTACACACAGCTTCATCATGTTAATACGATCATCACCTTTAGCGTTGGGTGGATGATTTGACATCTCTCTTTGTTTGGGCTGAGGTAAAATGAGTCTGTTAGTCTGTTAATCCATCAGGATTAAGAAACAACAACAATCCCCCATTGAGTGTACAAGTCAAATGTGTGTATACGGGCGTGTGTGTGTGAGAGAGAGAGAGAGTGTGGTAGAATGTGTGCATGGTTGCTTGTCTGAATTTCGATTTCGATACCTCTGTTCCCCACAATGAAATCAGATTTAGAGATGCAGGGAAAAAATATGACTATACGGATTTTAATGTAACAACAGGGTAGCTTGATGATAGTGATGATGAGTAGGAGGAGGAGAAGAATGGATGTTGAGGGAGGGGTATAGGGTAGAAGAGTGTAGGGATTAGTTGATATTTCCCTGGCATTACGTACGCTTTGGCGAACATCTACTTAAGTCCTGCCTTATGCGCTGCTGTCTGGAACACACACAAAAAGCCCTCTGTCCCATTCACACACACAAAGACTATTAGTACAGTCCAGCTCATCCTCTCAATGCATAGAAGAAAAGAGAGAAAAACATGTTAAGTCTTTGTCCTCTTCTGTCTGGGCCTATTCATTCTCTCATACATGGGAGGAAGAGTAATGGGGAAGAGAGAAAGAAAAAATTGGAAAGAAACAGATGATGATTTGTCCATTGAAGTTTATGGTTGAGATGGTAAACACTAACAAGTTACTTCAGTGTGGTCTTACTGAGTTTGGAGGTGTACAACTAAAATAATAGGATGGTGTATTTACAGTGTCACGGATCATGAACTGTGACTGGAGACACATAAACTGAATGATATAAGTTCAGAAACCCCAGCGATTCCAGCACCAGTGACGTACTCAGCAAACACAATGAACATTAAGATGTCAACAGGCAAAGATTAGTAAGGTGTTATTACCATTCTGCTACACATGCCTGATAATATAATGGCAATGTTGGGATATTTACAAGCATACAACTAAGTAGTTTTTGGCTCATAAAGCTGATATAAAGCAAACCTGTCAATGGTTGTGACTTGTTCTGCAGTTTATCATGTGATGATCGACAACAAACCGCATTGTTTGTTTTTATATGGCTGCTCCACTTTGGCATACGATGCACAGTTTCAAAGTTCATGAATGGTTAATTAATGGCTGCCCTCCTTACCCGTGACTGAAGTCGACGGAGAACGTAATCACAAATTCTGAATAAAGTGTGATATTTACATAAAAATGCCAGAGGTATCACATTAAATAGGGTTTGATCATCATGGAAGTTTTCATGCGTCCTCTCACTGCTTTCCTATGCGTTGGTGATCATTTATTGTGTTTGTCCTACTCCTCCCGGTATTTTTTTTTCCAGGGCTCTCCTCTCCATTTCTTTTGCTTTACATACTGTACTTAGCCCAACACTCTCTCTTTGCTTTAGTGGCTGCCACTTCCAATCTCTCCTCTCCTCCTATCCCTTCCCCCTTTTAACTCATTCTGAATTATCCATAGCTGCGTTGCTTCCTCTCCCCCCCACCCCCACCCCCCACCCCCGAACCATCCCCCCCTTTCCTGTCTGCGCGCTTGCTCGTGCTCTGTCTCTCGTTCCCATCTCGTCCCCCCTTCGTTCATTTTGCTCTCTTACTTTATGGCAGCCTTTCACTTTCTGCATCCTCTCCTCAATGCCCCCCCCACTCCCCCCCCCCTCCCTGCTCCCTTGCTCATCCTCTCTTTTCTCTCTCCCTCTCTCTGTTTCTCTATGTCTCTCACTTAGTGTAACTGTAGGATATAGGTCAGCAGGGCGGCTTGGCTGACTCGTGTCTAGACTCAGCCTCAGTCTTGGGGGCATGCAGTCACACACACAGCGGAGCACATTGACCAGCACAATCACTGCTCCACACTGGAGCTCCATTGACTGCCTGGCTGCCCGCGCGTGTGTGGAAAACGCACGCATAGACACATAGAGGAAAAGGGCTGAGGGGCAATGTTCTTATGAGGAGGCTTCGCAGCACACTGGACATCACCAGAAACATTAACGCCATCTGTGGAGAAAAACAGGGTGGTAGAAATGTCAGTGGAAATGCCAATATTTGGGAGTTGATATTTAAGACAGGGCAAACATGTCCACGGGGCACTGCTTTAAACAGCTGAGATTTCCAAGCAAACTTGGTGCTGATGAGTGCTAACACGGCATTTTGTACAGATGTTATCAGTCAAAAAATATGAAATTGATATTAAATAGGATGCGGTCCACGTGCATGAGTCTGATTCACGTGTGTGAGTTGAATACAATGTAGAGTCTCAGTCCATGGTTGTCATTTAAAAGGGGGGTTGACTGCTGTATGGCAGTGGGTGCTGCAGGGTGCAACACGCTGTAGGGAAGGGTAGATGGGGTGACGGTGTGTGTGTGTTAGGGCAATGACTCATTCAACTGAGTTCTGTGGTCCAGATGTGATCCCCCTCTTTCTCCCTGGATACTGATTCAGTCTCCCGCCCACCCAGCCTTGCCAGCCTGTGTCTGCACAGCCAGACCAATGAGCTGATGGGTGCAGAGGGGGAACACGCACTGGGTGCGCTTAAGCTCGATGTGGCATTCAGACAGCCTATAAATATTACTATCTATCAATCAAACAATCTATCTATCTATCTATCTTTCTATCTATCTATCTATCTGTCACCCATCTTTGTCTAGAATTTTCAATAATTTTTTTGTCATTTGATGATGATGATGATCATTACAAAATTGTAATTTTGTAGTCTGCCTAGTAACAGTGGCATCCCTGCTTTGAAATATTGATAGATGAATGGGATAAGAGGTTTGCCACTGTGTATGTGTGTGTGTGCTGGGAGTGTGCATGCATGTATGAGAGACCTAGAGTGGGATAAAAGTCAGCCTTCACATGGCTTTTTAGAAGACAAAGTCTATGTGTGATGTAGCTTCATGTTGCCTTACTCCCAGCCCATAAATAATGTTATGTCTGCTGTCTGACCCACCTTCCTGCTTCTATCTCAACCTCACCAGTCTTCTTTCTTGCCCCCCCCCCTCAGCTTTCACTCTTGCTTTTGTGTTTTCCTATTATTTGAAAGTTATTAAGTCACTCAGTGAGTCAATCTCTGTCTCACTAATCCCCCTCCCAGCTCTTGTCTGTCATCCTGTCTTTCTTCCTTTATCTTTAGAGTCTCGTGAGTTAAAAGCATGAAAGAGCTTTCTTTATTCACTAATGAGAAATCCTGCGGGCAACTTCAACTCTCACCTAGCATGACAAAGACAGGGAGACACACGTGTAATATACACAGGTATACACACACACCCGCACACACTACAAAGGATCATGTACGACAAGATAGGGTTCAAATTGGTTTCAATTATGAGAGTCTTTTAAGAGAGATTTAATGTATCGGCTAATTGGAGGTCTTTATATCACGTAGCACAGTCACATCCTCTGTTCATATTATGAAGTAATTCAGCCATGGATTTACACACATTTTGTCACATAATGTAAACACATGCATGCATGCACAAGCATACACACATGCTTGGATGGCTGGGCATTTACCCTCCATGCATATGCAAATGTTCAAACATGGTTTTCCAAATACAGACTCACAAACCTCCTTTGAGCACACCTCGCACAGAAATCAAATCATTACCCTCCATCACCTCAGCGTTCAAAACACCCCATACTGAATGTTTTTGAACAGTCAAGCGTTGCTGCTTTCTCTCTGTCTCTGATTCCCCCTCAGAACCTCTTGGTGCCAGGACCTATTTCAGCCTCTCTCTGTGTTAGAGAGGGTTCAGTCAGGCTGAAATCGCTGGACATGTGCTTGAAATCTCATTACAGAGCATTATGTGGCAGCGATGTTGTTATGATTATTCTGCAATGTTACCTCTTCAGGCACATGTAATAATGGGGGAGCTGAAGGACGACACTGTACATCCTCAGATTCTCAGCACAACGTTATTAATGACGTTCATCCTCTTGACGGGAGAACAAACAAATTGACCGACAAAGTGTAAAATAGGATGGCTATATTTTGTTTGCAAATGTTGTTTGTATAATTCCTCATCCGATATGAGGTTGTGAGGTCACTGATTTGAAAATAGTTTGTTCTGTTTGTATGATGAGCATGTTTGCACTTGTTGTACATATTTAATTCTTCTTTTTTAAGTTATTATCAATTTTTTTTTCACATTAACATGTTCTCCAATCTTTTCAAAAAAATTCTATTTGTCTTCAAATCCATAAATCAAACTGAGCCAGCCAGTATAACAGAGAACATTACAGAGGAGCCTCTGTCCTTCTAGCCCTGTTTCCTGCTGTCGTTTGACTTCTATATGTGTACAAATCACCACATACACTAATGTAAATGTACAGCTCACCCTGTCCTCTGTTTTCCCTTCCCGTTTTCCATCTCTGTCTTTTTCTCCCATGTTGCCCCAGGCACCACTGTCACATCCCATCATGCTTTGCTCTCACAGTTAAAGTGGCGCTCCATAGCTGTGTGGGGAGTTGCTGTATATCTATACATTTTTCTTGGCTGAACAATGCAGGAGACTCTCCATTATCGTAGATTAGTTGAATCCTATGTTGCATTTTATTGTGTAGTGACAGGGGTTGGGGTTAATGCATCGACTTCATTTTACTATACATTAACCCTCTATGCTCAGTTTTTTTTATTTCAGTGATCATGTAGGAAGCAAACTGCTGTTGCATGTGAACTGGTCTGTGTGTAATCCACATTACAGAATACAGCAGCAGCTTTAGGTTTTTTTTTTTATATTTGACCAAAGCGCATTGATCCCTCTGTGCACAGGTCCCATGGGAAACCACAGCTGCAGACAATCAATGATGGTCAATTTACAAGCCAACCATACATCCCAGTGATTCATGCGTACAGCGGCGCAGTGTGAAGAACACTGGAAAAAAGTCACAAACAGCATCCTTTCACTAGCACGTCCCTCTAACTCTTCATCTTTACAGCTACAATAACATCCCATACAGAAAAATACACGTCAGCATCATCAAGTTGAAACCAAACCCTGAATCCATCTTTGTGTGTCTATTTGTCATCCTGTGAATACAGGATGTGATGAGTGGACACTGTTGACACTGTCTGTTGTATGTTTACAGGAATATCTGCCTGTATAATTGACCCATGTTTAAATGAAAACGAGGGATCGATAACAGTTCTGGAACTGCCCTTGGTTCTGTTGAGGCCTATTGCTATGGGTGCTGCTGCAGTCAGTGAGAGTGTGAGGCTGCTGGAGTTAAGGACATAATAATACCTCCACACTGTTGTCTTTTAATGGCTTCGCCATGCTGCAGATGTAAAATACCACCATTAAACCCACCGCAAATGCACGTTCCTTCTATTATTTCCTTTCCTCGTAATGGTGATGCCATCATCTCTGAGGCCTCCCTGTGTAGAGTCATTATCATTATGACATGTGTTGTTTGATAACCTGTTATAGCATGACGTTTGTCAAACTGAGGTGGTAATGTACTGTTTCACGTTTCACTTTGAATCGCAGACAGCAGAGGAGCAACATTTACATGGTTGTTGCCTTCAGGACTTGAGTAAACTGAAAGATGTGAATGAATAACGTTTGCACATGGTCTTTTATGAAACCTTTGGTTACAGTGTATTAATGATTCACTTGTACATCGTGATCATTTTCCTGTCTTAAAATGTATGACTTGTTCAACCATTTGTATAAAATGCTATAACTCTTAACTTTCCATCCACCTCCACATCCAATTTAATTCAACTGAATTTTATCTGTATAGCACCAAATCATAACACACTTTACATAGGAAGGTCTGAGACATAGCAGACACAAATTCACCTTGATGGACAAACAGTATACAAATACAAATAAACAGATGGGTATACAGAGCTAAAATACTCACCTCTTCACTCTCCACCCATCATCCATCCACAGGGACTTAAACATCAGTGTGCCAGGCTTCCCAGCCTTCCTGCTCCCACAGTTGTGGTCATATGAAACATTAAAGCCAAACTCAGACCATCCATATTTCATACAGCATTTTGCAAACAACAGATGAATAAATTATACCATGAAAGTGGGCATAACCTCTGCATCAGCATATCACCATAGCCTATTTCTCTGCTTTTCTGAATGGTGACTGTGGCAGATGTGAGATGTGTGTGTGTGTGTTGGGGGGGGGGGGGGGGGGGGGTTACACAAATACATGTGTATCCTGCATGTGTCACTTTTGGCCCCTGTCAGGACATGCTCAGTCAGCAGGGCAAGGTGTGTACTCTTCACGCATTAATGAAAGCTCCAGCGTGCACCTTCACTGATACCCCCCCCCCCCCCCCCCCCCCCCCCCCCCCACCCTCCCCCCCCCACCCCCCCACCCCATCTGTCCCCAACCATTATCACTCCTATAAAGACTCTCTTACATAATATGTCTGACCATTAATGGAACATAGCACATTGGGCCCTGACAATGGACAGAAATGTAATTACCGGTCTGAATAGCACTGCTGCTCCTTATTCTTACCCAGAGAGCAGAGGAGAGAGACTCGCTGAGTGACAGAAAAGCAAGGGAAGGATTGAGAGACCTGACAAGCATTTAGTGAAAGAGAACATCATCCAGGGATTAGGGGAGCGTGTGTAATAAGAACAAAGGCAGAAAGGGAAGGTTACAGTGGAGAAAGGCACATTATTTCTTTTGTCCTCTCACTTCATGCTCCATGTTGATCTGTTGTTGCAGCAGACCTCTCCATGACTTCTCTGGCCGTGCTGGCGACAGGACAGGCTGCCAGTGAGTGTGGAGCTCACAGGGGAAACAAGCTGCATGTCATAGCCTTGTCAAACAACCCACAAGCATTTTACAAAGCCATTACTTGGGCAAAAAAAAGAAAGGTGCATTTAATAAACCTGCCGTGTGGTTTCCAAAATAATTAAAGACATATCAGTCCTCGGAATTATATGGCTAGGGGAAGGAAGTCGTCATGGTCAAAAGAATCTTAGCAGATTGAGAATAATGTGAAGATGCATAAAGTTTTGCAACCAATAAAATAAGAGAGAAAGATCCACATCCTATTCCGATTTACTTTACAATTCACAACTGTTAACTAACCACTCCTCTCTCCTGTGGTTAGAAAGTCTGTCTCATACTTCTGCTGACCAACGAGATCCCGCCCTGCTGCCCTGACTCATGACTTCCTGATGATAGTCACTGAATCAGCAGCTCTGCTTATTTATTATTTATTGTAATTTAACTTATTATATCTGCATGTATGGAGCCCTGCCAAATAAGAAGTGAAGTTTCATAGCTAATGCTGCTCATGCTCATGCTCAACAGTTTTCTGTTGCTATAGATATCAAACATTACTTCTGCCCCAAAAACCTTTTTTTTTTTCTTAACCCAACTAAGATTCCATCAGGATTTTGAAAAGCTGAACAGATTTAAATCTGAATTCATATTCAGTAAAATGCAAATACAAAATGTCCCTAATTACTCCCTCTGTAACTTTGGGTGCAATTGAATGTAACTGTGTGTGTCTTTACAAGACACTTCACTGCTTGGCGTTCCTACGAGTCATTAATGTCCAGATGTCACAACATTCCCTACATGTTTATCTTTTCCTGTGACTCCTCATAACAGACGCAAAGTCGTTTATCTTGTGTTGATTTGTTGGAGATAGATTAATATTATCACTGATAATTGATGTTTTTGTGTCAGGCATCATGTCAGACATGTTTGTCCTAAATCCTGTCAACAGAATGACACATTGAAAACATGCTGAGGGCAAAGACACACAGTGGGATGACTTGAGTGTTTCTATGAGTGTGCAACACCTCTGTGCACTTATTGTGTGTGTGTGTTAAACATGCCTGGAGCAAAAACAAAGGCATTAAAAAAACACATCTGGAAAATTAAGGACTAACATTTCCTGCATGGGAGCAGGTGTGTTTCCATTTGTGTTACTTTGTGTGTCTCGTTTTATGTTAGATGCACATAAAGGTGTGCACGTGCTTACATCTGTACGCGCTCATGGTTTCTGCTTTTATTATTTGCAATCCATCCCAGTGCTTGTTTCGTGGAACAACATTTTGCATGGCTGCGTTCTGAATCATCTGTGTGTTACAAATCACCTCCTGAACACGTCTAACCTTCACGGTTCAACCTCTGGGTGAGGTCACGTGTTAGTCAACGCACCGATCTGGGTTACTGAGTCGGACTGACTCCTCCTGTGTGTGTATAGAGGAGGAGATCATCGCTGGAGCCATATGGACATTTAAATGTGTATATATGCAACACAGAGAAACTCCAGCGAGAGAAGCGGGAGCGGGGTCGAAATAAGTAAATCAAGCCGTCAAGAGTTATTCAATAAAGCGGGAAAATACCGTGGATCTCTCTCTACACACTTTACATGTGTGCACATTACATTACATTAACGTCACTATTGCATTCAATTAACGTCAACAAAATATTTCCTCTTCTCTCCTCGGACCCATTGTCCTCCCATTTCCTCATTACTTATTGGGAAGATGCAACATTGGTGATTAAAAATTGAAGTCCCTTTTCTTGAATAATTTATCAGTGAGTGGCATATGTTAAATATGTGTTGAAAGCATACATTAGATTTGTTTTGTATACAAATCAGCTCCAGGCTCTCACCCCTGGGGGGTGGGGGGGGGGGGGGGGGTAGCCTGGGGGGGTTGGGGGGGGGGGGGGGTGTAGCCTGGGAGAGTTGGCGTATACTGATGGTTGTATTATTTAGATGTGCATAGATTTCTATCTCTATTCCTGCTGTTGCATGTGTTAACTGCGTCTGATTATACCACATATTATTTCACTGATGGAGGGAAGTCAGAGTTTATTATGCACCCAGTGAGAGGCTTATTGAGATGCACAAGAAATCCTTTTTTTATTGTTAGACGATCTCCATGCGTTGGGTGATGTGCATTTTGTACATAGAGATCTTTTTCGTTTTTATTTGACTTGAATGGTAATTGGACTTTGCTGAGGTGCACGGTACTGTTGCACGGATGGTATGCCGTGTCTGTAAAAATATAAAGCCTTGCTTCAGTGTGTAATGAGTGGAGTGGGTTGAAGCTGCATCTAAGGTGAGATAAGACCGCAGGTGATGAACTGGGTGTCAAAGGTCAGAAAGCTCATTCAGGGAGAGAACACGGGCTTACAGTATCACTGTCTGTTTACACATGCACAGAGAGGAGGGGCTTTTCTATCTTTTCTTGTTATCTTCCTCTCGCTTTAGTGCAAAGAGGAAGGGAAGGTTCACTGCTCTCTGCGCGAGGAGGGGTCAGAGAAGGACAGCAAGCTCAACGCGCGCAGCACCAAGCCAGTGACACTCAGGTTTAGAAAACACAACATGTTTTATATCAAGAGCTCTGACAAAAGCAACCTTTTCATTTAGACTCCAGCCAAATATTCCCCGTGTTCCAGAGTGAGACACTACAGACCTGATCAAGACGTTTTGAAGTATTTTGAGAGAAAGTGAAGACGAAGAGGAAGACAAGGGGGTGGAGGTGGGGGGGGTGACAGAAACAAGAGTTGTGAGGAGGGAGTGAGGAGTGGAGGGGGTGGGGGTTGGGGGGTGTGGGGGCTCACGCTAACACAGATCATGATCATCATGTTGGCAGGATCTGAAAGATTAGACACATCAATAGTTTATGATTCTCCACAGTGTTGTGCTCAATTCCCTCTTCTATAAATTACTAAATAAGGGCATTTACATCACAGCAAGGCTGCAAACTTTTTCTTTCCCTCCGCTGTTTCCTTTCATCTCTTTCTAGTTGGAACTTGGACGCAGTCCATTTGACCCCCATGAACTGAGCAATAAGGGAGAGGAACAGTCTTTATCTGTGTTGTGAATCAGAGGAAGGAGAAGACACAGGCAGAGGGGAGAGAGGAAGAGAGAGGGGAAGAATAAAAGGGAGAGAAGACGTGGTAAAGACACGCAGCACCTAAAAGACTGATATAATTAATAGATGTGGCTCGCCGATACACATGAATTATGCAACTTTTATATTCAAGAAAATTACAAACACAACCCATTGGGAGAGAATGGAGAGGAATCATTATCTGCAGACTTGAACCTTTGTAAAATGCACCAAATGTTTAATAATTAATCCACATAAACAAATAACACATGAATAAAGAACACTTAAAAAGCCACCCAAGCCACAGGAGTTGGGCGAACTTCCTCTGTAACTTTCCCTGTGTGTGGAGGCGAGGAGAGCGGAGAGCGAGTGAACAGGAGAATTAGGTGCGGAGCGAAATGAAAGGACACATTTTCTCGGGCAGATTATTAAGTCAGTTGTGATATTGTGATTTAAAAAGTTAAAGTTGTAAACGATGTGTATGCGCGTGGGAAACGCACTCACACACACACACACACACACACGGACACTAACAGGGAGAGTGAGAGAGAGGGAGAGAGAGAGAGAGTGTCACATATATCCACAAGAGTAAGACAGTGAATATGTCAGATTGGGTTATGGTGGTGCAGCTGAAGAGAGGGGAGGACAGGAGGACACCCTACAGTGACCACACAGGGATGCCCTTCGGGTGCTCTGACTGAAAATGAGCAAGAGTTGCAACACACACACACACACACACGCAATGGTCACCTTCAAAACAGTGTAGCATATGTTACACACTGAAAATATCATACCAGCCGCCATTCAAATGGAGATCTGTGAAATCTCTGCTGAGTGTGTCGTAGCTGCTCTCCAGCCTCCGCCGTCTCTTTTCTCTTCGAGCAATATTGGCTCTTTGGTTTCATCCTCTCGCTGCTGCACATCTACATTCATCAGTGATGTGTTTTTATCATTTGGAGGATTTAACATGAAGCACGATGTCCTCACAATTTAAGTAATGTGTCAATTTTAATGTTGCAGTATTTATAAAAGCCAAACACTGTCAGTGAATTTAAGAATAAATGCTGAATGCTGAGCTTTGTGTTTGGAAAAAATGTTTTCCCTTTGTGTGTGTGTGTAAAGTGGTGCAGATCCAAATTAATATTGAGGTGTAGTAAATTTAAATGTGGTTTCATAAGGAGACTGCTGGGCCTTGGTGGAGGGGTGTGCTCTGAACACTATTCTAGTTGTGTAGTGGAAATTACAGCTCTTTGTCCAGGAAGCAGGTACTTCAACAGAGAAATGTTGCACACACAGTTTGAGCGCATATACAGTTAAATGTCAGTTTGCATGTTTCTCTATCTGTATGTATTGAACACCATTTCTTGTTGGGCCTCTTGGGCCCAAACCAGTAGTGATCCAACACAATAAATTGTTCCCTTTCTGTTGCGGTAGCTAATCTAGCATTGCTTGTAAATGTGTATTTATTTGCCTCTATTCTCCATCCTCATTCCCCTGCATTACCCCCCCACCAGGAGCCAGCCAGGGTTCAGTCAGCACGGGAGAGCGGGAGCGGCATCTCCTGCTTTTGTCTCAGTGGAGAGCAGGGGTTGTGTGGTTCCTAATTGCTGTGTGCCAGAGAGACCTCAGGAGCCAATCAAAACGGCCAATCTCTAAAGACGAGCCAGAACTAATTTGTTAGCAATATACCGTCCTACACCTCTCTCTCTGTTTCTCTCTCGCTCTCTTGCCGAGTCTCCTGATGGCAGTCAAAGGTTCATTTCTGTGCCACCCTGGTCACGACCTCTCTCTCTCTCTTTCTCTCCTCTGCGGCTTCACTGTGAGTTCATTTCTGACGCCACTTTGGTCGTGACCTGGCTCCAAATGATTCAATGATGACAGGAAAAAAAAACACGTGCCCTTGTATTTTTTAAATTCTGTGTTTCCGAACCCTTGGTCGCCATTCCAATCCTGTACTGTGTGTGTGTGTGTGTGTGGGGGGGGGG
>JAFBJW010000052.1:5517439-5560155 GCA_016785235.1 Pseudorhombus dupliciocellatus
GAAGACCAAAAAAAAAAAAAAGACAGACAGGGGGGGGGGGGTTGGGAGCTGAGAGTTTGTGGGGGGGCAGTAGAGGGGGGTTCCTGTAGTGCAGAACACTGGCTGAGGCCTTGGTGGAAGCGATGTGTGGAGCGATGTTGCTGGTGTTGGAGCAATTTCACAGCTTGCCCACCCCGCCTTTCCTCACCCACACACGTTCATTCACTTACAACCTGCCTCACCACCACCGCTGTCTTTCTGCTCTCTCCCTCTCTCTCTTTTTCTCCACCTCTTTTTCAATGTCTCGCTCTCTCTCTCCTGTCTTTCCCCCTCCCTCCGTCCTTCTCTGCTCAGGAGAGACAGAGAGGACAAGAACCTTCGAGTAGCCTTGAACAGCAGGGATAGTGATCAGTGCTTTTTTTTTTTTTTTGCTTCTCGCAGGAACCACAGGAAACAAACACGAGGACAGTATGTAGAAATGAAGTTTTCCTCTCTGTCAAGGGGACATTCATGCAGCGACAGGGCAGCAGAACAGAGAAGGGTAGAGAGGGAGAGGAGGGAGGACAAGGAAGTGACCCAAGCGTGGAGGACTGATGGTTTCCTGAGTGACGTAATTATTCGCCTCCTTGCATCGTGCAGTTAGAATGATGATATCCAGGGGGAAAAAAAAGTCCAGTCTGTGCACACATGTACACAGAGTACACAGTGACCTTCACATTATACCTGCATGTCATGTGCATCATAGTTTATAGGTTGTGACAAACATCCCAGAGATTGGCTGGCTCTCCCTACAGCAAAACTGCCTCTTTGAAATTCCCCTTTTGGACGTGAATTTATTCATTCAGCCGATATTTTTTTAAGTGCAAGTAAAGGATCCTGATGACATTTAAACATGGAGGTAATAAGAAAACTGAAAATGATCATTCCCCACAGCGTTTCTGTGGATGCTGCAGCATGTCCATGAAATCCACTCAATCAATCTGGAGATGTGGGTGAGGGGAGGGGTGTCTGCACCGCCGAGGTTCCAAGTCATTAAGCAGCCAGAAATTAATTGACTTCACGGTCCTTATATCGCTGAGCGTAGGTTTAACCCAGGCACGGCAGCCGCTATTAGTATTGTACTGCATGTTCCAAGGGCCTGAAGACGAGAGGGATGCAGCCCGATTCAAGTCAGCGAAAAAGCCTGTCCTGATGTCCCGTATGGTGAGATTAATAAGGTGATCACATGGCGACAGAGCACCTTGATGACACATTGTAAACGAAAGGTTAATAGTGTACACGCATGCATTTAATTTGTGCTCATTATGCTGCGGTTACCTACATGTCAATAAACTCCGACATAACCTGCGCTCACTTTCCAGCTCATAAGATATCGGCTCATAAGGTGGAAATCTCTGCCAAGATATGCAGCAGTGTTTTTTTTTCCTGTCATGCTGCACATGAATTGACCAGAGGCTCAGGGCAACACACACACACGCACACTAAGATGAGGACCGTCCTCGAGGCTCTCTTTGACCTCTATGTTCGATCTCTCTTTCAGAATCCAATCAGGCTGAAGTCTCCAGAGGGAGAACAGAGCGAAGGGTGAGGAGGAGGAGGGGGAGGAAGGGAAGTTAGGTGCACAGAGTCAGAGAGCAACAGGAGCTTAACACACACTGTATATGTCCACGAATGCCATCGCAGCCACTGGAGCTGTGCTCAGGGGCAGCGTGTGATCAGTGTAGCGTGCCTGATGCTGCCGTGTGCCTGCAAGATCAAGACCGCTCACTGGAAAGGTGTGTGTGTGTTTGGGTTAGGGTGTTAGGATGTGATCAGATCGGTTTGCTTCACCACACTTTGTGAATGGAGAAGAGTCTCTTACGAGAGTTGACAATTCATGAATGAAAGGGGAGATGAAAGGATGGGCGGATGGTTGTGCTAAATTTTAGACACGTTCTTCTCTTCCCCTTTCACAATATCAGATAATGTGTAAAAATAAAATATACTTTTTCCCATGGAAGTAAGATAGAGAACATGATGAAATGTTTGCCTGTTTGCTAACACAAGGATGGTGATGGTATTCATGCTGCAGAGAAGCTCATTGTTTTTAGCGACACTTTAATCAAGTGTTCATGTGGTCGGGCATTTCTCCTGCAGGGGACAGAGTGCCACCTATTGGTTCCCAGCTGGTTCCGTTATCTACACCCTCCTCCCTGCTGTGTATGTGGGGATACGGGCGAGAGAGCGGTGCAAGGAAACATTTAGAATCAGCACTTCTCTTACACTATAAATCGTGCAATTGCAGCACGCAGGTTAATTGCATAGACATGATATAATATTGTCAGGTTAATTCTAATGCCTTTACATGCACTGTTTTAACCAGGACAGCATGTGGAGGCTCGTGGAATAGAGCAGCACATCATGAAGGATTCATACTTTAAATTCTGTGTGATACATACAGTGAAGGTGTGCACTGTCAATAAAGGGACAAAACCAATCATTTTTGTATGAGACATGGATTTATGCTGCGACTTTGACCTACACAGCGTGTGTGCTTACAACATGCTGGACAAATCATTAGAACTATGTCAAGGAAAAAGCTTAATAAAACAGTGTGATTAAAATTCAAGCAAGGATGGTAGTTATTCCACACACAATGGCTGTCTGCTTAATATACAGCCGTGTGCAGGCCCCAGGTCTCTTTGTCCCAGGCCGCGGTGCTGGTAAAGAGCAAGGTCTTTTTACATTTCCACCAGGTTGGAGAAAACAGGCTGCTTACACATGCATGCTCCACAGCAGATGAGAGTTTTGTAGAAGAAGTGCTGCTTCACCTCTGACACCAGCTAAGACCAGCCCACTGCACCTGAGAGCGTCCGTCTGCCTGTCTGTGTTTCTCAGGCAGATTTCAAATGAGCCCATTCAGACAGGAAGTTACACGTCTCTGTGTTTCATGTTTGTCTTTTACACCAAAAGTAACATGTCAATACTGGTTTGATAAACCTGCTAAAGAGGCGACGGACTCGATTCCCATAACCAGTTGTTTGCCTTTGTTTTTTCCCTACTGAGTAATGCTCGATGTCGCAATTACTGAGATGCCCTCTGCCCTAACTGTCCTGATAGAGTTGTGTCATGCACGACTGTTCACCAACTTGGATATTTACACGTCCCCTGCAGCCTGAGCTGGTCACCAGTTGAAACCAGTGTCTGCCAGAGAGTCCTGGGTATAAATGCTGATGAGCGTCAGGCGTTTGTTGTGCTCTGCCAATGGACTCAGTGTTAGTAAGTGGGGTTTATGAACAGTGGAAGAGGAGCAGCTGTCCCGTGGTCCAGGGACAGTTTCCCTTGTCTCGCTCCACTCCATGCCTGGCTGTAAGCTGCGTGAAGTGTGGTGTGAATGTCTCTGCAGCGATGTCTTCAGCATGTAGAGATTTGCGATAGGTGTGCTATTTGTGTGTGTGTGTTGCTGTGTCTTTCAGTTCCAGCACAAGGGAACTCCTAAATGGATCGGGTCACTGCTGATCACATGGCAGAGATAATGGTCCAAACAACCTTGGCGAGAGTGGAAGAGGTCTCTCTATTTAATTAGAAACTTTAATATTTCATTGTCTGCTATGCCTCATTACTGCCCCTCCATCACACTCTTCCAGCCCCTCACACACTCCAGCGTGGGCTCTGTGTCTCAGAGGATCCGCGCTGGGCAGATTTTACTGTTTCTGTCCCAGAAAAACGAGCTAAAAACACAAGAAAGAAACAGTTGTTCTTCTCCTGAACGCTTTAGTGTGTTCCACCAAAATGATTTATTTGACTTACATCAGCGCACAATTGCAAAAGAGAAGAAAAGTGTTCATCTGTTCTTCTTTAGCCTCTTTTAGCTTTTTATTTTTTCCGTAGTTGCAACGAATGGAGAAGGTCTTGATGCACCACTTGTAAGGCACTTGTAGAGGGTTAACAGAGGTGAAGCACAAACATTTATGTAGAATGACACTGAACAATGTAAAAATCTTCTAAAGCCTCAATCAAACATTTTAAGAATGATTTCAATGTGAAATACTTTTATCTTGTGATTTATCTGTGTTTAGACATGGAACCCACTTCATGAAAGAACAGAACCACAGGAGAAAAAAGGGTTGAAGGAGTGTACCATTGTTCATCCAAACAATAATAAACATGCAGCCGTGGAACAGTCATGGATAAAAGAAACAATATTAATGGTATTGTGGTTTTCACACAGGAAGTGAACAGCAGTTCCCTGTGTGAAAATATACTGTATTTTTCATCAGTCCATGGCTGCTGTTACCTCCCTCTGCTGCTCTTATGTAAATCCTCATTTCACTACACACCATCGTCAAAAAACACAACTTAATGTCATGTATTATTAATGGGTGTTTCTATGTTTGTCTTTTGCTCAGGTTAAGATTAAATATTATTATCATATAATGATCAAAAACAACCAGTTCTCTTTAACTCATGCTCACTGAAACTTTTCTCGTCATATCTCTGAACTTACAGTGTCATCATAGATTCAACTGAACATGCTACCAGATTAGCTTGTTAGCCATCGCGCTAGTTGATCATGTGACTCACTTCTCTGCTTGCAGACTTTTGTTTGCTTCTTGTTGTCCCGTGATGCGACGGATTAGAAGAAAAGGGCACCAGTTAGATATTTGCTGCCAGTAATATCGTCCAATAAATTCCCGCTCCATCATTGCTGCTCCGTGTTCGTAGTATCTGCTGTAACCAAGCAACCACCTGCAGTGATAGTGCTTCCTGTCAACAAGCACGTGCCCAGTGTGCAGGAGCTGTCACCTCCTGTTGGTTTCAGGTGTGTCACTTTGGATGAAAATCAAAATGTTCGTACCTAGTGAGATTATTTTTGCTATTCAGACAGATGTGGCCATAGCACGATAAGACTCAGCTCCGCAGTTTTAGAACCTGCCACAGCACCAATAAGACGTCATCTATCATCCCTCCATTTTCTCTTTAGTTGGACATCGCGGGGTGCTCATGCCTGGTTAGAAGAGGGACGTCTTCGTCCAATCACTCTGTCGTCCCACCGCCCCCCCCCCCCCCCCCCCCCCCGGTCCTGGTAATGGGAGGCAGAAATGTGATGACAGGACACTTTACGGGTGATTCTGTTCAAGGGCACGTCACTCTGTCACTGACAACACTTAAATCCTGATCAAGGTGTCTGACCGGCCACTGCTCTTCAGTCTCTGCATTCTCATTGCATGCGACCGAATGTGAGACTCAGGAAGTATTGGTTCATAATTAACTGAGGTGACAAAACCATAATTGCTGCCAAGTGGCCTTGTGTTATAATAACAAATGCACAAATCCCAGTGAATAAAAATATTACAGAGATTTATGCAAACTAGTATTTTTTTATGTGCATCTGTTGACATGAAAGTATGTTTGTGCATTTTAAAGCTTCGGTGACTGTGGCAACCCGTGTGTTTATGTGCATGTGTGTGGGATATTGTATGTTTGTGTGTAAGCCGGCATAGAGGGGGGCATAAAATATGCAGGATAATTACCAGGAAGAGGTTGGGATGCAGATGAAAGGCCTCATATTGATTCTTGAAAGGACCTGACAGCTCGCCTGAATGTTTTATTTCCTCCGCATTGTTTGTTTTGCATATAAAGGATTCCATTTTCTTCTGAATTTTGATTGCAGTAAGGGACCCTCAGCCTGCGGAGGGGGGGCGGGGGGGCTGTGTTAACTGTTTAGAGACAGAAAAAGGATATGGATGCATGGAACTGCGAACCGCCGGCCCTCTACCTGTCAAACCACCAACAGCCAGAGCTGGATGACAGACCCGCCGCATAAAAAAGACCCGAAACAAAGAAAAAAGTGCTGCAAAGAGTTCAAACCTGAGGCCCCGGCTTCTCCAGCTAAGAAGCTGCAAACCCTGCTGCTTCGGGCACAGAACCCTGAGACACATATGCACACATTTAGGTGAAGAAAAGTCAAGCGTGAAAACATGGATCCGGATCTGGTGAGCCCACCGTGAGCGCTGGAATGCATCGGCGTGTAGCGTCCCAGCCCAATGTAAACAGCCAGCACACGTGTGTGCATGCCTCCCTCCTCTAAAGCTGCTTTCCATTTCCCTCCGGTGCCCATTTCTCCTCATTCAGACCTTTGTTCCGCCAGCTACCACAGATGCAATCCCACCGCAGGATTTCCTATACAAACACAGCATCCAGATCCCCTGCCTGCAGCCCTCCCCGCAAACAGTCCAGCTGTCCTCACCATCAAGCTGTAAAGAAGCAGCCTGTGCTCTAGGTAAATCTCATACTTATAGAATAAAAATATGTGAGAAATCATTTTCTATACCTTCACATTTCAGAACAGAAGAATAAATCACTTGTATTTCTGTGGATTCTAAACTTTTAAGCACCTGCTCTTTGAGCAACACTACCACCTTTTCTATTTTATTGCTTTACTTTAAATTAAAAGTAGGAAATGGTCTAATATTTTTTCATATTGCAAACAAGCCGATAGTGTGGGTTTTACCCGCCGAATGTTTCTACTTCCTCTCGCTTTCCAGTGACAAAACATATACTGAGATGGAGATGTTGTTTCATGTCATTGTTATAACAAAATCAACATTAAACCTTAAATTTAATGTAAATCAGCGTAATAAGATCTCAAACCTAAATCTAAAATCAGTTCGTTATTCAGACGTTTTAATCCATTATCAAAACAATGCCAAACGTTTAATAAATCCACATCTTTCGGGTAGCGCACACAACTGTGTTGTAACTGACGGCACTTTTCATTCTAAAGAAAACAGTGACAACATTTTTGCTGTTGTTAAGAGATTGAGACAAATGTGAAGGCTGATGATGGAAAGTCCTTTTGAGAATCCAGATGCTTCAAGCAGCTTGCTCACCAGAGAGATCCATACTCAGCTAAAGTAGCACGAGCTAGCCGAGAGATGAAATTATAGCCTTCGCTCTTGGCTGGCTGATTGCCAGCAGCTTTTAAACTGTAATTCCTTGATTACAGTAAATCAATCGTTAATTTAGCTTAAGAGCATGGACGTCACAAAAATGCAGTAAATGACGGTTTTATTTAATATCTGATATTCCGCACCCCCTAATCATTTCAGGATTGTATTTAGTGGCCTTTGTAGAACAATAAATATTCAATACTCTATTGATCCTTATAGGAATTTCCCCTTTTGCTTGTGCAGCAGGGGCGAAGGTCAGGGCCAGTCACGGCTCATTGCCTCTGGAGGCGATGAGGACTCAAGGTTCTGTCTCACAGAAGCTTCAGAGAGCGGGAGATCGCCACTGCCACAGCTTGTGTATGGTTTCTCTCTGCGAAGGATTTGTCTCTTTATTCACCGGCCATGCCGCTGCCCCAACATCTATTTATCAGCTCATGCATGAGCGCTGCTTACAACGTCTCAGTGGAATAGACCTTCAGTCCCACACTGTGGCTGCTACTAAACAAGATTTGTTAGGTAGCATTGGAAAGAAACTTAAGGAATTTTCCACTACTTTCTTGTGGTGTTAGACACAACTGGGTGATATAGAAACGCAGTGGACCAGTGCAGCACGACAGGTGATCCAGTTAGATGTTTGCTATTTTTTCTTGTGGGTATTCGTATTTATCTTCAACCAGGACACATGATTTTCATATTTGAATTTTCCAAGCATCTTTGACAATAAATATTTTCCCCTTTTTGCCCTTAAGATAAGAAATTCAATAAAGCAACACAAAATGTGAGGGACAACACAGTGCAGAGATTCACTGGAGTTGAGTGGAACATGTAGATCCTCCTATGCTGCATAAAGAATACACACACGAGGCTTTTACAGATTTATTTGTGTTCTTATCCATTTTTTTTCTTCAAACTCCCCTGTAGTTTAAATCCTAATTCACACTTAACCAACAGTTGCACCACCTAAAATGTCAGTCCTCATCTCACAGTCAACCCCCATTTCTAACCATCACCCCCATCAATGCCATTTTGCTCCTGGGCTGTAAAGCAATTGAAACAATTTTCTTGCAGAGAATTATTGTCCTTAATTGCAATGAAGGGCATGTTTTCCCGTCATTCCTTGGGAGTGTTTTTCTCTCTCTGGGTGGAAATGTAGGCATTGCCACTGAGCGTGGGCTCTCTGAAAGAGGTCATAATTACATCCTTCAGTATGCTCGCCGTTGGCAAGGATTTTACGCCTCATAATTATTAAATGGCACATTCACTCTGTGTGTGTGTGTGCGCGTGCCTGTGTTAAAATGCGGGGGGAAAAGAGTTTGAATTTGTTCTCCAATGAAAGATTGAGAGAAGACTTATTTGTGTATTCTGCACTCACACTCGCCAAAAGTTCTCCCTGGTGAGAGAAGTTCTAAGAAAGTCTCTCCGGTTGTTTCTGTCTCGCTCTCATTTCGCCAATCACAATCTGCGTTATTGGCTGTCACTGAAGTAAACAAAGCACGAGTCACATCAGGCTCATTTATCTGTTTCAAGAAGCACAGCAAATTGATTCCAAGAATATAATATTATTACTGGAGAACAGAATAGAGTCCCAGATAGATGAATGATTCTGTAATTGTTATTGAGACATTGGTAATTGATATTGGAGATGGTAGGCATAGCGCCATCCTAACAAGATAAGCTCCAATCTGCTCAACTTTCCTCTTTCAGCGTCATTTCCATATCATAATTATATTGTCTCATTCACAGCTGAGATAACATTCCACACTCTGCACTCTTAATCTCTCTCCCATCTCTCTCTCAGCTTGCCTGATGTCTTGCGTTGCTGTTTCAAACTTTACACCAGAAGAATAAAATAGCCATCACAGAAAGGCATTCACTCTCGTCCTTTCTCAGAAAAAGCGCTTCTGCTGAGATTACGCTGCTAATTTATGTTGCAGTTAAAACTGCTCAGAACAAATGAAATAACAGAACATAATGCTCATCACTTTAGTCTAAATGCTTGTGAACATACATCTAGAGACAAAAACACGCAGCTTTGCTCCGACGCAATATAATGTTTGTGGAGGTTTAAAAAAAAGAGAAGTCACTTCTCATAAATTGTTCAGACAGACATTATTCCACCACCTCTGTGTAATTTAAAGTCCTATAACGTGTCAAATTCAATCCCAGCATCCCTCACTCTTCCTCTCCTCTCCTGTGATGAGGTAATGTTGGAGGTGATAATTGATTGGCTCTCAGACCGCCGAGTCCACTCCTCACGCCTTCAAGAATTCATAACGGCTGAGCTGCGATGGAATATTTTAAAGCAGCGGGAGTGTAAAAGTCTGCTGATTGTCCAAAGGAGCCGATGTGAGAGCTGTTTGCAGGATTCACTGAGCGCAAGTGGAGAGTGCAGACGTGTCTAACTTCGGGCAGACACAAATATATAAAAAAAAAAATATGCATAAAAATCTCCTGATGACAAAAGAGTTTAAATGTGTCAGGAGACTTAGTACTTATAATGAATATGTTTAAAGGGAGTTTGAGAGATTTTGTTCTTTGCAGAGTAGCAGAACCATTTGTTCCACAATGAAGGTCGCAGCACCGTCAGTCCATCCCATCCTGACACTGCTCTGGTAAATTGAGTTGTTTTACCTCTGTGAATCAGAGGACTGCGTTTGTTGTGAGCGTGAGGTCACTGTGTTGTGGCCGTACTCTGTAATAACCTCACTCCATAGGAACTTTAAAGTCCTTGAGATGCACTAGTTAACCTGCGAAGTAGTTCAACGTTGGGGAGTCAATTGAAAACATAAAACAAGTCTCGCTCCTGGGTCTCTGGGGAGAACAAAACATCTCCTCTGACAAATCAAAACTTTTCCCGTCTTCAGCGGAGCAGTGTCGAAAACGCCCTGTTTAGTCTTTAGTTCTGTTTCTTCACAAACATGCATTTTTCTGGTGAAAGGAGGGAATCAAGACTTCTCAGTTGTCTTGCTGGAAACAGACACCTGAGTTGGAAAGTGGGAGAGAAGTTGAGCTGTTAGATCTCGGTAGCAGTAGAGCTCCCCTGGGGAAAGCCACAGCTCAGGGTACTCATCCTCTGTTGCTGTGGAGCCAGCTTAAAATACTGTTGTCACATAGCGATCACAGGCTTCCACTGATGGTACACAAATAGTCCCCTTGCGAAGCTCTTAAAAGCCCATTAGACGTCACTGCACGTGGTGCTGAAGATGCCACTAAGTGCTCCTGATGCCAAAGGGAAAACGTGAAGACAGACCTGATGCTGAACAATTCCTGTTTTCTCCTGCACCCTCCACCACACCGCACACACACACACACACTATCATCTGAATATGTTTGTTGACTTTTCAGCTCACTTTATGTGGTAAATATCTGAGAAGGAGGAAGCAAATCTCACATCAGGCCTTGACATTCCCTCCTTCCTGCATAGTGTGACACAGATGTTTAGCCGGTTAAAAAGCTCACCTTGTTCTGCCTGATACCGTCTCAGAGAGGAACACCGTGGGGTGGAATGTGATCCTGAAGCTGCAGAGGTCAGCCTCGGACTGAGGGAGGAAGCTGCTGCTGGAGCTCTGCACGAGAGGAAACTGGCCACCAACGTGCGCTTGTTGAGGCCTTTATGCGTTTGTGGAAGCTAAATAGTGCCATCTGCTGACTTTTAAAAATCCGGTGGCAACCCAGAGGATAATTACTGTGATAATGCGAAGTGATAATGACGATGATGATGATGAACAGTAACAGGATGCTTCAATCAAAGAATGTAGGGCAGTGGAATGGGACCTGGTCTGTAATTAATACATCTGTAATTTAGGTGAATAGCAAATGTGGTATTTATAATTTCAAACAGACACTGGGTGCATTTAAACAAGCGTTGAAAAATGTGACTTCACTCTGCGCGTCTCGTTATCTTTCAAACCGTCAAACGCTATAACGACGCTCTGGAATGCAAAAAATTCACTGATCCTAAAAATGTGCACCATAACAAGTTGCCAGGTTAGAGAGAGGCGGAGGAAGTATGAAGAGGCAGAGGTGAGAATGTGAGAAGCTGCTGGAGAAAGGGGGGGCGGGGGGGATAAACAGCATGTGTGTGTGCTCTGTTCTTGCAGAGAGGAAGGTGAGGATAAATGGAGAGCAGAACTCTGTTTGAGTGTGAGAATGCGTTGGCAGCCTCGGGAGCTCAGTGATCACTCCTCCAAACGGTTGCTGTGGGGATTGTGGCTCCTGCAAGTGGAAAACAGGTTCTAAAGAGGCGCTAGCCCAAAGGGAGGGAAACAGTGCCTACAGCACAGGATCGGCCCAGCCAGTGCCTCTAATTGCACTTCATTCTCTCATATTGATTTAATTAACAGCTGCTTTGCCTTGTGTGCTCAGGGTTATGGTATGTCTTTAAACAAAAAGATGCATTTACTCCGCTGGCTGCGAGTCAATAAGGCACGTCATATGACAACACTTGTCACTGTAATTGCCCTTATTTGATTCTGCACATACGGAAACACATAAATATGTGTTTGGACCACAGGCCACAAAGCCGGACTTAAAGAACAGCGCGTCTCAGACTGGAAACACAAACTGCCCTGACCCGCAGTCAGAGTTCCTGTTTGCTCTCTCAGTGAATGGTTTGTATTTATACAGCACTTTTCTAGTCTTGATGACCACTCACCTTACCTCACCCATTCACACAGACACAGCCATACAGTGCATAGAAGGAGCCGTTTGGGTCCAGTGTCTTTGCCCACAGACACTTCAGCTTGCAGAATGGTGAAGACTGGGATCCGACCGCTGTAAGCCCAGCGCCACGGCCGCCCTTGGTAAACAGTGTGCCGGAAACACGATTTAAATAGGAAACGTCTGAAAGGATACTTCTTGTCTTTCGTGCTGCTGTAGCTGTACAGACGACGTCATGAAGCCTTTCAATATAATTATGGCTACTTTTTAAAAACACACCCTTGGTGTGTAACTGTCAAATGAGGATCGCAGCAAATAGGATAAAATATGAAAATGTGCGTTCTGAACGTCAGAAGGTGAATACATTGAAATAATTGTCTCAATGGATACTTCTGTCCCTCCCTCTCATTACAGTGACTTCAGTGTTTACTTCAGAGCTTGCAAGAAAAGCAAAGGGACAAATGAGTTCTATTAACACAGTGACCTCAAGTGGAAAGATCACACTCTATGGAGAATAACAACCAGTGTGTGCAATGGTGAGGAGCAGGAATGTGTGTGTATGTGTGTGTGTGTGTGTGTGTGTGTGTGTGTGTGTTGCTCGTCAAATTGAGTTCCAGAGGTGAAGGAGGAAGTGGACAGCTGATGGAGAAAACGCTGCGGAGACACTCACACGATGTCTGTCTTTAATGATCCCACCAGCTTTACGAACAGACGTCTTTAGAATATACAGTAAAGTCGCCATATCCCTCTCCCTCCCATTTCACATATCTGCTTCGCATTATGAGCAAGAATTGGAGAGAGATATTTAATCAAAAGGAGATGTCCTGGAGGAGAAGTAAAAATATGTATAATATATCTGGAACTTGGCAAATTCTGTTATTAATTTTTAGATGTGCTAAATATCTTAAAGATGTATTTTACTTATCCAACGAAGCAGCCTACAGAGGGATTGGACGTATAAAGGAACCTAAATGTATTCTGTAGCCACAGACGGTCCTGATTGTCACAGCCTTTTGAACACCCTTCCCTCTGCCTCTTTGACACAGCCCCTTTGAAGAAGCAAATATAATAGTGGAACGAATGAATAGTTCAAATCAGTGAGAGGCTTTAAAGGGTTGGCTTGACTTCACCTTACTGGGTTTTAATCCAGCCCACATGCAGTGTTTTGACCAGCTCTGTCCTCTCTTGACTTGTCCAGCAAAACATAAAAAATGGTGCTGATGAATGTTCCTCCCTGCCTTCCTCTGTGGGGATAGCTGTGCGAGTATATTTGAGTAAACCCAAAGGGTCTGGGGTTCACAGGCAAAGAGGCGAAGGGAGGAAACGGAGACGGCAAATAAGAACCAGCACTGAGAGAGGGTGGCAAGGAGTGGAAAGTACCAAGAGCAATCTGCTAGCACTTATGAGCGAAAGTAGCCGAGGGTCAATATCTAATGCCAAAGGCAGAGATAATTTCCACTGCTTGAAATTGTTAGATAAATAATAATTGTTGATGAAGGACTGGGGAGCGTGCGACTCCCTGTTTTCGGCCTGTGCCTTTAAATTTTCTCCACTTCACTCAGCTTGGCATAAGTTTTCCTGGTGTGCGTTCCTGTCGTCTTTCTCTCTCGGCTGCCTTGGCTCACTGAGGCACAGATAGATGGATGGACTTGGCAGGCACGCGTACCCAGCCTGGTAATGTGAGGAAATCTGGTGCCAGTACAGATGGGGATGACATGTTTCTGTTTTCTGTTTTTGTCTTATACTTCTAGACTCTCTCCGTGTCTGTCTGCTCACTCGTGTTTATACACATACTCGGCAGTTCTTGCCGACGTCTTTGCTCGTAGGCTGAGAACTGGCCATTAGGGTACATGTTCAAAGGACAAATCATCAACGGCTAATTAACAATTATGAACTGTTCTGCTGTGAAAGAAGACAAATTATCATAAATTACCGCCTAATTAAAATGTAATTGCTGGCTCAATAGTTATAAATCATTAATTTTTAACACCCTTATCACATGCGGACGGACCAATTCAAAAAATGGTCTATTAGACGAAAATGAATTCACTGGTCTCTTTCGAAACACATCCCACTCTCTGCTCCTCTCTCCCGCTGCAATCATTAGCTGTAATGACTCTATACAGCCATTTGCTTTAGCCATACTTATTTAAAGAAATATTAAACCACAGCCTAACAACATTAAGTGATGTCCCGTGTTCTAGCTTGAGTTCTATAGTCTGTGCATGGCAGTGAGGGTGTGGACCTTATAATCCTCTAGAGTCCTCTCTCTTCGCTCCTCTTTTTTCTCCCCACCTCGCCTCTCATTTTCTCCTCTCACCCCAACAAGTCAAAGCAGATGGCCGCCCACATTGAGTCTGGTTCAGCCAGAGGGTTCCTCTTGTTAATAAGGAGGGTTTTTTCTCACAGGAGTAACCAAAGTACTTGCTCGTTGTGGGAACAGTTGAGTAGCTCTTGTGCTTCAATATGAGGTGCCTTGAGATTATGAATATGACATGGTGTATAAATAAAATTGAAAATATATACATATATATATATAAAACCCCAATGAATAAAAAAAATTGTTAAGCTTATCTCAAACCTGCCATATACATGTCTATCTAAATTTAATATTTACTTCTCAGTAAATAGGACTTTATTGACGAAGGTTCTGTGTAACAGATTCAAAATGTAAACCACAGGAACATATTCACGTATATATGAGAATGTTCTGCTAGTCACCTGTATAATCCCCCTTCTCTATGTCCAACATCTTCTCCACACATCTGTATTTGTTATCCCGCGGCTCCTGTTTGTGGGATTTTTTTTTTCCTCCTTGCCTCCGTTCCCTCGCACTCTCTCTAACAAGCGAGCTCTGGGTTCAGCGAGGTGAGCAGAGGTGAGGTTGCGAGGGGAGCGGTGTATTGTTTGGAGCGGCTACCGGCTGACATCCAGGTAAATGGGTAAATGTGCGCTCTCATCCATATTCCAGCAACCCATACTGAGGCATTTGGCCAGAGCGTGGTTGGGGCAAGGATATGAAATATTAAAAGGGTAAAGTGAAAGGTGGAGGACCCAGAGGGCCTCTGGGCAGTTAAACAGCTCTTTGTGTGAATGCATCTTCACTGCCTGTATCCCCACCTGGCATCACCTCTGTTAGACACTGGGATTTCAGCAAGCCTGCATTGTGTACTTCAGCCAAGGTCAGCACAGAGTACACCAAGTTAGCATCAAACTGTTCTCTATGATCAGCTGTTACTATCCTAGAGCACCGCCAACGATGGACCATGTTCACAGCTCACAAACAAATCAATAAGTCTGTGGATTGCAAGACTGTGAGCTGGGGAAGATGTGAAAATGTGAAAAATGGACCTCTTTCCATTTTTTTTCCCAACTCCGCTTGGCAGGATGAAACTCAGCCTGCTGCTTGACTGGTAGTGCGCCAACTGGGGACTCAAATATATCAGATTTCAATTAAACACAATTCATGAGGGCCATCCACAGAGGTGACATGGCCCTCACACTTTCCTGCTTAGTTGCAGCCCCGGGGAGTAGGTAATGAGATGGCTCTCTATCTGGCTCTCCATCTCCTCTTCTCTTTCAGGAGGAAGCCCGGCACTTAGGGCCAAGGGGGCCTGTTGACACCTAGGGCAGGCCAGAGCCTGAGCTATTTGGCTCTGGCCTCCAAGCATGTTTGGCTTGCAGTGACCACACAGTTTGCCCCTCTGGACCGCTTCAGGGGGTTAGATAATGAATAGACCGGATGCAGGAGTGTGCGTGTGTATGTGTGTGTGTCACTCACAAACACAGTAACATGCACACACACACATATCCTTGTATTTGGGCATGGTCATATAAATGTGTAAGGAATAAAATATGTTTGTAGAATTTTATGTTGCAGCATAACCGCTTGAATGTTCTTTTAACACTGTGTATAAATATTATTACATATAAGAATGCCAAACCTTCTTACAGGTTGTTCAGGTGGATCTTCTGTCATTTGTCACATTCATGCCACTGGGAAAGACAAGAGGCATTCAAACCTGTGGTTCACTAATTTGCATGCAGATTAAATATCAGAAAATTAAAACATGTGAAGCAAGCTCTGGTAATTCATCAAGCTCACACCAACAAATTCTTATAGGTGCAACCAGCTGTTGGTTGTGAGACAGTGGATGGTGGGGGTGTTGTCCCACGCAGTGGTCCGGCAGGATGCAAGGGTTTCAATCTGCTGGGTTCAGCGGCTGACCAGGCTGACCCAAATGATGGTGACATAAACTAGAAGTTTCTTATGTTGTTAATTCTCTCAAGCTTTTTTTCACTGATTTGGTTTCGACTAGAAATCTGCCTCAGCCAGAAAAACAGGCCTTGCCCTAGTGTTTCCACACTATGCCAGCAACATTCATAACCAGACTGGGGCAGAGAGTTGGGAGGATACAACAGTGCATCCGTCACCAAGAGAAATGGTGGTGTCATCGCCAACTGTGGTGTGGAATCACAGGCAGTCGCTTTAAGATACACTTCTTTATGGAGGCACTTTTTACATTCTGCTGAGTAGCCCTGGAAAAATAAAAGCTAAATCTTAGCTGTCACTATCACGCTATGCTACACTACAACACTGTCCAGTGTTTGGGCGCATGCAGCAAACAGACGCGCAGGAATTCCACATTCATTGAGACTGCATGTATCATACAAGAAAAATCGACAGGCTGCCTGTGGCTTTATATGTTGCTGTGCATGGGTTTGTGTGCCTGTTGGTTTTGCTGTAGTTGTGTGGACCAGCTATTGACAAACAACCTTTTCTGTGAGGACAGCCTTTGTTGAGAGGACCCGCTACAGTGAAGAAGGGTGACAGCTAGTATCCATTGAAGCAGGAGGTGCAACCATGCTTTCCAGTCACACAGTGTTTATCCTTAGTCAGCATGGCTTATATATATATATAAACATAACAAACAACACAACAACAAAGTTAGCGTGCCTAACACATAGCAGCAGGCTAGTTGACAGGAGAGAACACCCACAGCCTGAACTTAAACTGTTGTCACGTCATCACCTGTTAACAGACTGTTTATACTCACACCATACACTTGACTTGACTTTTGGTAGCAAGTTGCCACATTAGGAGAAAATACACTCCTGGCAAAAGGCTCCTCTTTTTCAGAATTACTACCCGCGATATGATTACATAGACATGATGATGAGCAAATGCTTCCTAGTCTCAACAGAAACAAGGGGTCCCCCGAAACATTGGTTCGGGTCATGGTCCTCACAAGAGCAGTAAAACACGTATGTGTGTGTGATGTGGGTAATAAAAGGGATGAGAAGGCCCCGGCATGGCTGCACAGCAGCCGTTTCAGAAAATCAAATGACTGAACAGTCAGTAATGAGGAAGACAACAGAGACTCAGCCAGACCCAGAAGATTTGAAGGGCAGTCTGAAGAGAGAAAGGAGGGAGGGGGGGGGGGGGGCTAAAGGGATGACAAAGGGGGAGAAAATTATTGAATTAGTTCGACAGTAGCAGAAAGAGACAAGCATAATGTGAACATGCACCTGCAGGAGGGAGGAGGGGGTTATGACTCCAAACGTGAAACCATGTAAAACAATAGAAGAATGAACGGCTGAGAGAAAGAAGGGATGTGGACGACTGCATCTGTATTTATCTGAGAGAGAGGTATAATAGCAAAAAGATGTGTTGTCAAATTTCCATTTATAAAAATCAGGAGGACAGGAGAGGATACGTGTGGGTTTGTGGCTCACTGAGGCTGATTCTAACGATCCTCCAAGCTTACCCTCCATTTACTGCATACACACACACTCACACACACATACACACAGGAATTGAACCATGTATATACCCTTAGAAATGTAATAGAGTAATGTTGCACCAATAGCCAACAGAGGGATACTAATGAATGCTACCAGATATTGTACAGTTACAGAGTTTTGAAAGGAAAACGATTGATCTCTCGTAATAAATACAAATTGCACTGGATTGTTACTGCATTATACTGTTTTTAAGCAAATCATTTCTGTATGAAAGATAGTTTCAACATGTCTTTGGACATTGCCAGTGTGTGTGAGCTGAGAGATACAGTCGGATGTATTGTGATACTTCCTGTCTTCCAGTTCCCTGGGAGCCTGGTATTCCTGGAAGGTGGTGATGCAGTGTCAGATTGTCTCTCCCTCTGATCTGCAGTCAGATTCCCAGAGAGCGTGTCACCACAAGAGGGGTGGAGGGGGTGGTGGGGGGGCCCAAATGCTCTGCTCGTTACTCTAAACGCTCCCTAATTAATAATGCATCAGAGAGGACGCACTGAGACACAGCAGGGGCCCTCTGCTTGTCACAAGCAGTGACGCACTCACACACACACACACTTATTTGAGACCACCTCTCCTCTACAGAGGCCCCCAACCCAAATCTCCTCAGTATTCAGGTGCGGAAGCAGGAGGAAGGGTCTGGGTGCACAGTCCATTGTTGATGAATCCCCACACTCACGTGCATGTATACATTTAGTGCACAGACTGGCAGCGACAAACAGGAACAGAGCGCGTGCAGGCTGAATCTTTTGGGGCTTTGTTTGCGCTGCATGAATTTTCATAAGTGAAATTTTATGGTAAACCAAGCTGGTGTATAGGGAGGGCGCCGGGGAGCAGTGATGGAGGTTGGTTTTTTTGCAGGCTTCTCTGACATGCACCCACCCACACACATGCAGCCTGCTCCCAGGGGACGGATGACAGGTGACACTGGTGTTGAGGTAATGGCTCCTCTTGCCCAGTCGAGTTTCCCTGTTCTAGCAAACACTCAAGGCCTTGGAAAAACAACCACACACATATCTATTTTTAACTTTTCTACTCTATGTTTTTATTTCCAATCTTATTATCCAAAAGCTGTCAAGCCAACTGTCATTGGGTGTCATTGTTGAAGACAGTTGGAGTTTTAATGCCCGTATTTTATCCACATAGTCTTTGAATGAAACAACACAACAAAGCTAAGAATGGTTCACATGGAGCAGTGTTCAATCCTTTCATTATCCAAACAGCGTTGCACAACTATAATCTGCTGCTATAGGCATATACTGTATATGTTCTGAGACTGATAAACATCCTGCCTCTCGCCCTCCTCCTCCACTGCGGCTCCTTTCTCTCTCTACCTCACATTTGATTTATTTGCTTCTTTGTTTGTGTTTGTCATATGGAGAGATGTAAATTTAGCCACCCCAAGGGAGAGCATCCTCACTAGTGACACAAAAAAGACTGGAAGGGGGAAAAAAATCAGAATAACATAAGCCAAAAAAAAAAAGTGAGGGGTGGAGGGGTGGGAGGGAAAAGTAAAGGAGGAATCGCGGTTTGTGATGAGGAGAGGGGGGTGGGGGGGTTTGGGGGCGCAGAGAACAAGAGAGGTTTGAGATGCACAGGACTCTGTAAACAGTCGACGCGGGGGCTGGAAAATTAACGCTGCATAAATCGTGCGAAACATGTCCTATTTTCTCTCCCTTTTTTCCTCCGCACCCTCTTTTAAAAAGGTTCAGGATGCAGGGCTGTCAGATGAACGCCATACAGGCATTTTCCGACATTGTTTGATCGCGGCTCTTTCTTTAAAAAACACTTCCCAATGACAGAGGGGAGGCAGAAAGCAGGTCGCAGAGTATGTGTGTGTGTGGAGAGAGAGAGACGAGCACACGGGAGACACATGTAGACAGACTTTCACAGTTATCACACCCTCATTGACACCACCTTTATAGTCCCTGCAACCAGCATTTCTCGCTTGGAGAGTGTCAGGGATTTTGGTGTCTGATAACTGTGTCAGCACCTGAGCACATCTGATCTGTGCACAGCGGCTCTGCTGCGTTACGTACAGAGACAAATAGTGGAGGGGTCAGCTGCTAACTGTGATGGGCCAGCGCTGACGCACCTAAAGAGGACAAATACAGCAAGGAAATGCTGAGGTGTAACAATAATGTGTGTTAAAATCACTCTGCTCTGTAACTGCTTCCACCTTGATTATTATTTTTTTATTTTTAAGCCCGTTCTGTCCGAAGCAATAATCCAAACTTATTTCCTGCTATCGACTTCACCCTTTGTGTCAAACTACATCTGCCTCTGCTTGCCTCACCATGATAATGAATTCCAAACAGAGTGAAGTAGAGAGGGAAAAAAGCAGGGCATCTCTCTTTCTCTCTCTCTCTCTCTCGATCACAACAACACCATTTCCATTTATAATTTCGATTGTTAATTTGCATGAGAAAAATTAGTTGGGTGACATGCGTGATGTTTCCCCCCCCACTCTTCTCCTTTCTGCTTAATTTTCCCACTAATTATAAGCAGCAATGGCACATTATTTACATAAATAATTGTTGTTCCTTCTGTTCGCTCATATTTTTCTCCTTTCTTTCTTTGTCAGAGTTGTTTTGGCATTTGTCGTCTGCAGGGGCAATTCTCCTCTGAGAACATTTTCACATCTCTCCTGACTGAAATATCTTGGATGTTGAGTGTTTGCGCCTGATGTTTGTTGTGGTGTTTTGCTCTCCTTTGTTCAATAAATAGATTCATATGACATTTTTACTTCCCCCCCCCAAAAAAGTTCTTAACACTCATAAATAAATGTGTCAGCTGTGAGCACAATTTTAGTATTTTTACAACAAGATGGATCACTCTTCATCACTTGACTTTACAGAGAAGGTTATTGTTTGAAGCAGCAAACCTTTTTCCAATCAAAGGCCATCTGAATTTCCATCGTCTTCAGGCCAAATATAATGATTGTAAATATATATCACACTACACTCTGTGATGTATATGATATGATATGACCAAATCATATTTGGCAGAGTGACTGACGTCAGATGGTAGTGATGGAGATGATGATCTTAATGATGATTATGATAACAACAACAAACTCCACAGGTCAGCACCGGCAAATTCAATTAGGGTATAATTTTTGGTGCCATATCCCCTATGATGGTTCATTCAGGAAAACAGGTACAATTTCCTTTAGGTCTTGTTGGTTTTGTGGAGTGCTGCTTGTTGGACCAAAACTAACCAAAGGAGTGTAAACTTTTCCCAGAAGCATTTTCCTGCCACTTAGCCAGTTTAGCTTACCATGTTGTAGCAGTGATGACATTTGAAATTGTCCTTCTTGATTACTCCAAACAATACACACTGATTTGTCTTCGTCATTTGATATTTTCTCTTTGGCACAACATTCTGCGTCTAGTTTTCTTTTAACCTTGACAATGGACTGACAGGCCCGAAAGGGACCACCATATAGGACACGCTCCTCTGCACTTTTATCTTTTCTTTTATTGCAAACCAATAACTAATTGCTGTCATCACAATTCTTTTGTTTTTCTTGGTTGCTGTTTTGTATTTATGAATTTAATTATGGGGCAGTTCAAATTGTCTCATGGGTCATTTATGACTCACAGATGGCACAGAAGGCTCCCAACATGTGAAATCAAGTATCAAACACAGACCTTGGATATGCACAGGAGTCGTGGATCTTTTTGTTTTACATCACCATTTTGTTATGGCTGGTATTGTTGTTTAAGGAGCAGCATAATACCATTGCTATGTTGACTGGAATCCACTGTCCTGCACCCTAACATTGTAATACATTTGAGTATGAAAGCAAAGGAATATAATTATCTCTTGAACAGATTATATTCTCTTTTTTGAGGCCAGCAGGACATTAGAATAGTGACCAACTCATCCCATGTTCGTGCTCCAAAAACACTGCCCCATTAGGTTCAGACTCTGGTAGCAGACGGGATATTTGCAGTGTGATCTTTTTCAACATTTTGTACTAAACATGGTAAAGGATAATAATAAAGGAGTAAAATACTGGAACTGCTGTGAAGTATTTTGCTGTGGTGGATTGGCACATAAATGTTTTTTAGTTTCACCTGAAATGCGTAGTGGAGGCAGCAGGAGGGTGCATGTGGGATCAACTAAAAAAAAAATCAGTATTCATATTCATGAAGAGCATGTCACCCAGTGCAACAGTGTGACTCATGAATGTGTTCAAGTTGTCTGATAACATTGCTGTGGCACAGAGGAATAAATAACAGCTCATACTTGTTAGTATGGATAGAAATGTAAAATATGGACAGCCTCACCTTTTAAGCTCAATTAATGACAATTACTATACACCCAGAGTGATGGATTATTATAATTACTCCCCCCTTTCAGTTTGGTCTTTTTCCCTACAGTCCTGCTGAGCTCAGACGTGAGGGTCCAGTTTGTTCTCAGTAACACGGGAAGCAAGAAGTCTTGGGGAATGAGTAGAGAGGGCTACGGGAGGGGTACACACTTTTAATTGAGCGGAGGAAAATGTGCATCAGTAGTGTTGTGAGGGGCGGAGGGCGATCTTCAGAGGCCAATTAATATGGAATACAAAGCAGTGGTGCAATCTGCTCAGATTTCTGTCTGGCTGCGTGGCGAGCTCACACCAGCCCCGTCTCTGAGGCATCCAAGATCAGATTAATTTAAACAGCACCGCTCCTCCACCACCACCCTCCCGTCCAACTCCCCAAGTAGAACCACCACGTCTCGTCCACACAATCTTTCATTGTCCCTACCCCCCATTATTGCAAAGAACAATCTCTCCTTATGGTGCAAATTCATATTATTATCCCACATAAAATCTCCTACCAACATGCTTTTGCTCATCTCTGTTTCTCAAGCCACAGAGGAGCCTCTCAACTCGGCCACAAATAGTAAGACCTTCCTCCTCCGACTGCTGCTTGTGTGGCCTGAGTGACGCACTGAGATGACCAAAGCTCAGTCACCCATTCCTGGATTGGGTCTACTAACTCTCTGGACCAAATGTGTTTTTTTATTTTAGTCTTTCAGCTAAAGGCTGATATGTCAGGTCAAGATGAACTGTGAGGAAAGTCTGGATTCAGCTCATCCACTGATGATTTAAAAGCACATTTAGGGGTTTGAACAGGATGTGGCCCCGCTATATGTAAAGGTGTGCCGTTTTCATGGCTTTCACATTTCAAGCTAGTGTAGGTAAACCTGGAAAGCTAACTACAGCAGGCTACACTTGGAAAAACTGCAACCGATACATCCCATGCCCTCACACTGGCCCCTTCTTGAAAATGCCAAATGAACACATTGATTGAAGGCAAATTATTCCATGACACATTATATAACGTCTGACTTACAGGTGGTAGGTTGGAGGCAACAAGATACAGAGAATAATTTGATTCAGACCAAATTAAATGGTGTTCTCAGATGTTTCAGTCATCTTTATTTATCAAAGGCTATCAGGTTGTGGAGGTTGAGGCCAGCAAATTGCCAATGCAACCTTTAAGTTTCAGTAGGTTTTGCTAAGAAAACAGTTATAGCAACAACCTTTAAGAGCTTCTCCTTAACTCATGATGTATGCTGTGCACCCGTGAGGATGAAGGTCTGAATAAGAATGGAATGGAAAGGAAAATCGTGATATATGTCCGCGCTGATGAAGGCCTGAGTAAAAGCAAAGAGATAAGGAAGGCTTACAAAGAGGAGAAACCTAATTGTGGAGAAGAGAGAGGGCTGCAGGATTGAGCTCCTCTGTGAAATGGTTCATTTATAAGAGCGGTGGCGGGGGTAACGTGACAGGCCGAGTAATGGTAAGGAATAGTTTGTAAGATTCCTTTGTCTCTCAGGTCAGGCATCCATTTATGTCACTCAAGTCCCTCCTCTATCTTCTTTTTCTTTTTCTTCCATTTTTGTTTTTTTTCCCCCCGTCTTTTATCCCGTGTGGACACACTTGCATCCCCTGGCAAAAGTAATCAGTCATAATCATGGCACAAATGAAATATTTGCCTTTGTTCAGCGTCGGTGGAGTGGAGTTCTGTTAACAAGGAAACCCACAAGGTGTTTTACCTTTAGGAATGCGGGTTGGTATGAGGGACACCAAGTTGGCGTTTGAGAAAATGGCACACATTATGATCCCGTCACATTTTATGTTTTTATTTTCTATTTAACCTTCATTTTTATTCATGGTAAAGCTGACAATAATCCTCTGTCTCCTGTTGGATTCGGCCTGTCTCACTCAGTCACCCTCAGTCTCTTTCTCCCTCTCTTTCTCTCACTCTTCCTCTCTTGCCCTCCTTCTCTCTCTCTCTCCGCCGCGCTCTCTCTATCTGTACCTCATTGCCAATGCAGGGAGCATAGCTGCAGCCATAGACCTCTGCGTGGAAACACCCAGTAGACAAGAAAAATGACGGCCAGCGCAATCTCATTTTCTGAGGGGCTGCAAGTCAGGCAGGAAATGGCTATTATTCCATCGACACTGTCGGTATTAAGTTATTTCCTTCTCTAAATACGAGAATGTTCATGAATATCTATTGAGTTCCAGGTGCGAGTGCTGGAGGTTTTGTCGCCACACACTCGGATGATTGCAGCCCTATATTCTGCCCGGTGCGCCCTCACTTCTGAGATTGAAGTGAAAGACAATGGTAGTGGAAATTGGCTAATAAATCCTGAGGAGGCGGTTTGAGCAATACTGCCAACTCATGCATGCTTTTTAAAGAATAAAACCTTCGGCTTTCCCCAATCTTACGTCTTTCTAAAAGGAGGTGACCTGGCTAAATGGCTAACCCCCCCATGCAAGGCCCAGGTGATGTTCAGAACAGCTTTTCTCATGTTAGGAATACAATTCTGTGGCGTGGTCAAAGGGATGCCGGAGCACATCCGCAGGTACACGGCATCTATATTTCAAAGGAATGAGATTATGCATTGCTGCTGATAAGTCTGCCAGAATGCATGAGACAGAGAGCGTAGAGCAGAGAGAGAAGCAGCTCATGACAGAACCGAGGTCCATTTGCATTTGTTCCGCATGTGCCTCTCATTCTGCCCGTGGCTGTGTGCTTTTGTTTATCATGAATCAGAGCTATATAGCTGCCAGTCAAGAGCGCAAGCAGAGAGGCGAGAGCCAGAGGGAGAAGCCGAGAAAGGAGTGAGGAGCCGGGGAAAGGCTGTGGGATGATGACCGGCAGCCAATCGAGGGTTTGAGCGACCAGTTACCTCCCACTGCACAGCGACACAGAGGAGAGAGCGAGAGCTGTGTAGCTCTGCTTACATGTGTCCAGTCCGAGGCAGTCCATCGTGGAGAGGAGACAGGGCCAGAATTGATTGAAGGTGGTCGACCATAAATGAAGGTATTGATTTCGGGGTCAGACTCGCAGGATGAGGTCTTGAAATAAATTGAAATAAACATATCAATACATCAAGTATATTACACCCCAAGCACACACATACACTTTTACAGATATATTATGAGCCTTGTTTAGCTTAATAGATAGTTGATTAATGCACACGGAATGGCTTTTATAGATAACCGGAGGAAATGGCTAAACTCGGCTCTCATTTCTTATCATTGTTGTTTCATGCATCACTTGATTTAGGTAAATTAGGGATTATTGACTAGAAAAAGAAAAGGATTTTCAGCTGTAATTCAAAACAACAGACTTCATACAGTCATATACATTTATTTAACTGAATTAAGGTTTCGCTGTCGCTGTCATGTGCTAACTTAGAAAATGTAGCTTTGCCACAGACTGTGAGGATAAAAGGGTTTTAATAAAAAAGGTGTGAGTGACACCACTCACTTTTTTTGAAATTTGAAAATCCATTTCATCTGCATAATAAAAGAATAAAGAGAGGACTATAAAGTGAGCACTCAGGAAAGGTTAAAGCACTTCCAATTTATGGGTCAGAGGGAAACGCTTTAGCTAGGAGAGGGGGAGAAATTACTTGGCTGGGAGACCAACAGAATCTCAGTGTAAAGACATGGCAGCCAATTAAGAGAAAGGTCAGACCATAAAAGAGGAAGCAGCACAGAAAAGGCTCCGCACACAAGGCAACGGCATCACTCCCTTTCCAACCGGCTCTCACTCCACAACCTGCTCGCAAAATGTCTTTATGTCTTTTATAATGACAATTTGTTTTATGAACCACGTTTCTAGATGATTATTCAGATGACTAAAAGTTTATGTCCAGCTGCAGGGACAGTCATGTTCAAGTGTTGCTGATTATTGCACAGAAACTTTCTGAGAAGGAGAAAATTGAGCCTGTAAACCCCAACAGTGATCTGAGCTGGTGCTGATCTGCAGAGTAATCATCTTTACTTAAAAGTCTGTTCTTCGTAGCCAAAGAAAAATCTATAATCAATGCAAACTTGCCGTTCCAGCTAGAAAACAGACATGTATTTCTCTTTTGTTTGGCAAAAAACAAGGTCAGATGATTCAAACTTTCAGCTTTCTTTCTCAAATGAAAGAACCTAGTGAAACATAGGACCACATGTTCTTGTAATGTCGACTTTTCTTTGACACTGTGGTGACACTAATTGGTGTAACGAGCTGTGTGAGAGGAATGTCTTATGTTTTGTGCAGATCCTAAGGTTGTCAATAAAAATAATTGTCTTTAGTTTTTTACATCTTGCTAGTCAGTTGCCTTCAAATTGCATTTGCTGAGAACTAATATTAAATAAATTTGTTAAACATTCATTTGTTTGTATTCTAAGCCTCTCAAACACTAACCCAGAGGTTTTATTGTCTTAGCTGTAAAACTTAAATTACATCTGTCTTCCCCAGAAACGAAGCAGTGACCAAGATGCAAAACCTTAACCGTGCAATAACTGATTTTGAGGCCACTGGAGAGCATTGTAAACAAGCTGTCACCACAGCACTGACACATCGCCACTTCTGATGCCAGGGTGAAGCAGAAAATAGGAGAGCAAACAACGGCCTATGTGTTACTGTCCACCTGGGGAGTGTGAGCCTGTGTGTGTGTGTGTGTGTGTGTGTTTGAAAAGAGAGAGAGCCATGCAAGGAGATGCTGAGCAAATCAAATTTCTATGTGTGGGCCCTACAACGAAATCAGATTCTACTAATTGCAAATCGTAAAAAAAAAACCTAGCAATCAATATGTAGTGGTCACAGTTGACGCAGTGTTAAGCCAGAGGAAATCTGTCGAGTAGGCGCTCCTCAGATGTGGCCCAGGAAGCATTCATGGTCACACTGTTATGAGAATGTGCCCACATGCAAACTAGATCATGAGTGATCAGCTCTGAAACAGAGCCACTCATGAGACAGATGCCTTTAGCTCGCTGCTGTTTGTTGCTCAGCAGGTATCATGCAGTGCATATTTTACATAAACAGCTGTATCAGCAATTCTGTTAACACTGTGCATTAGATTATAGAAGGTATATTTCAGCCTCCACCTAATAAACTTAACTGAAAATGACAGTCATTTGGAAATAAAATATCCTGCTCCACATCTTGCTCTTCAGTCACAGACATCCAGCATATCCTCATGATGAGGGACAGATTATATTTATATTCAGTGTTTATGAATAAGTTAGCAGTTAAATGCTTGTTGAAATTATGGTTGCACTGCAAATTAATTGGTTCTTACCAAGATTCAAAATCGTTAGATTTAGAAGTGTGAGATAATGTATCTTGATTTAAGAGTTAACTTCTTATTTTAAGAAATCTTGTCCATTGAACTTATCTTGCTGCATGGGCAGATAACTGCACTTGTTTTTTCCTCAAATCTGGTGTATTTATCTTATTTTTAGAAACTCCTTGTTTGCAGCATGCAATAGTTAACAGTCGGCTTCAACTAAAGGGGGACATGTATGCATTTCTGCGTCTGTGTGTATTTCCTGTTTCATTACCTCCGTATCACAGCACAGAACTCCTGTTCCTCCAGGGGCTTCAGGCCGGCCTGTCAGCCTCAGCAACAATATCACAGGTCGCTCCACAGGACCTGCCCAGTGAGAAGTGAGATCACGATGATGGCTGGGAAATAGTCTCATTTTGAGAAGGCTTCAGGTTCCCTCTATCCCGCCCCCTCTGGACACAGCCTTTGCCTTCACCTTAGGACCAGTCAACCATTGCCTCCACTCCCTGCCTCATTTGCCAAATATAGTTTCTGCTTTGTCCAAGTGGTGGCAGGTGGGGGCGGGGGACTTGTCAGGTCCAGCTATTTTCAGAAAGCAAGGAACGTACTGGGGAAATACTATCACAGGGGAGCACAACCACTCGAAGGGATGGTCGACTTTTTGAGTCCCAGATTACACTTGCAAAGGTAATGAGACCGAACAAAAGCTGTCAAATATCCAGCAATTCAGATGTATTCCTCTTGCACTTCACACTGCTCCTTTCCACAATCCAGCAGCGTTCAGATTTCCACTCGGAGCGAAACCAAAATGTGGCTGATTGCAGCTTCTTTTTGACAATATGTTCCGATTTTTACAAATTGTTTTATCTGTTGGGTGGGAATAAAAAAGATAATTGTGCATTTAAAACCAAAGCTGCCTAGGATCACTAACGCGTCCTGCCCATGCCGTGGTGTTGCGCTCCCTTTTGAGCAGCTGGCCGGGACTGTGGCATGAGGAATGACATGTGTAATGGGAAGTGGCATGACAATTAGGGTGCTTATGTGGCTCTGGAGGTGAGCTTGGTGTGGAAGGGCAGCCAGGATCCCTGCTGTAGTCAATGCTGGCACGATAGGTCTCCAACATGCAACAAAATGTAGAGCACATTCTCTCCTATGGGATTACAGCAGGGGTTTGAACCTCAAATGCAAACCAGACAGAAGTTAGAAGAATGTCTCGCATTTTATTGTCCCTGATTGGAACCACATTCAATTACACTAGGTTCAGATCACTCACATGGCATATGTTTGAATAAAGTTACATTAATTATTCTGAGAAATCAAGAAATTAAAGATTCTAAAGAGTGAAAATAATTCCTGGAGCTGCATTATTATTTTATGCTGTCTTCCCTGACACCATATCCTGAGTTTCCTGCTAAATCTGTCCTCTATTGTTTTGTAATTCTGCTAACAAATAACACAACCTCTTGAAGGGAACATTAGGGGCTTCACTTTATAGCCTCATCAAGCTGAGGCCCACCACCTATTACATCCACATGGGACTAGCTGCTGAAAAGGACGAGGCAATGATGAATTATGACAAATTGAATGAAGATGCAAGAATGAAAATCAACAGAAATCTGAGCCTGAGATCGACCAGAATATAGTTTTTTTTTCCCTCAAAGACAAACAGTAACTGTACACTGTGGCCCTCTGACCTGTGAAAACCGCTTGTTTTCTCCACTGCTAAGAACTGTGGGACTGTGGGAGGTGACAGCACCTTGACACTCTGACATCCTGTCACCTCTCTGCTCCGTCTCTGAGGAGCTCCTTCCCAGCTCTGAGGCTCCAGCGCTGAGAACAACAGGCACTGTCCTGTCTGTTTGCCCCCTCGCTCACATTCAGCCGCAGCCACGAGTGGTTTCATCACATGGAGTGGTGTTCTTGCGTGGTTTTTAAAACCTGGTATCGCACTGAAAATAATATATCTACATACATCTGCATCTACATTTTCAAAGAAAATTTAGATCCCCCCCATGTGTGCTCATATATGTTAAATATAAGGACTTGAAGTAGGACTAAAATGTTTCATACAAATATTTCAAATTCTTTTGGAAATTCCAATTCAGTGGATTTAAACTCTTCATTCACTTTCAAGGCAGAAATCTTGAACTGAAACATGGGTTCACTGATTATATCCAGAGTTCAGTGCATGTCTGAGAGAGTTTCTTTATATGCTTCGGATCGCACAGCTGCATAACGGAAAAAAAAAGTTGTAGACAGTTAGTAGGTCATGTAGGCAGAACTCTGGTTCTGCTGCAGTTACTTTGATCCTTTTAAACAATGAACTGTTCTTTGAGTCAGAGTCGAGTTCAGTGATGAGTCTGTCTGTGTCTGTGTCTGTGTCCCGTGCACAACATACTGCGGGTTAAAGGTTCAGTGTCTTTCCACCATTAACTGTCCAGTATGGGGCCGTGCTGTTCTTTAGACAGAGCAGCAGAATGGGAGGCTACGGTACAGAGGCCTCACTCTGGGGGTCTGGGGGATTTGGCAGCACAATGTGTTTACATTGTAATTAGGACTTAATTGTCCTAATTAAAATCCCCAAACTCTGATTACTCAAAGCCATTCAACCCGCTGAGCCGAACGGCTTGACTTCACTTCAGTCGTCAACCCTGCATTCTGCTTCTTCCAACGCCATGGTGTAATATTAATATCATTTTCCAAAAGACTCTGATGACCATGAAGGGACTGCTCCAACTGTCCAGAGAGAGTTGAGGGAAATGGATTTCCTGGAAGGGTGTTTCTTGCCCTGGGCTGGGAATAAGTTAGCAGAGGAAGTGGTATGCACAGTGCTACGTCTGTGGAGGGGGGGGCTTTTTCTAGAACAACACTCTACAGGACTCCCCTATTGATTGTCTTTATTGAGCAGCTTTTTAGATGCCATCATATTTCCCCCCTCCAACCAAGGCCTCCCTTTGTTTTCCTTTGACTGACTTTGTGACTCTGATTTCTCTGACTTCCAAAAAAAAAAAGAATCAATGTTATGGGCATCAGTCCAGAGGGTGGGGGTGGGGTGAGGGGCAACAAGTGGAACATAAACACACCTGTCTCCCTCACCCCCTCTGCCTGCCCTCATGGGGCTGCCAGGCAGAAGGCCCCATCAACCGCCCATCTGAGCCCTATAACCATCACTGCCAAGCCCAGGTCCCAGTAGGGCACAGTGGGCTGACTCGCCAAGCGATGTGTGGGGAGGCCGGGCAGGCTGGCCGGCTGGCTGGCTCATGCCAAGGCTGCTGCTGCTGCTGCTGCTGCTGCTGGAGGGAAGCACGGCGCACGTCAAACCACAGCCAGCCTCTCCTGGGGCCTCTGCATGGCTGGAAGGGCCCGACGCTCTGAGGCACAGGGGGAAGAATTGATCCACGGCCAAGTCATGAGAGGCCACCACACATCAATGATAGCGAGGAGGGAGCTTTGTTCAATGTGCTCAGCGTCTTTAAACTGTGATTTTTGAAGTATTGAACATGTCATACTTCTGCCTCCCGCGTTTCTGTTACCTTTGTACGGATGCTGGACTAAGCTGCAGGTTTATAAAACGTGCATGGGTATGATATGGAAACATTTGTTACCTCTTGGTAAACAACGAATGGCTCAGACATTGTGCAGTGTTTTTATCAGTGGCTGGCAGGAGAAACTCTGGAGAGCATCAGGAGAGTATTCGGAGAATCTGTGAGGTCTGAAAGCGAGTCAGGTTGAGCATGTTTAGTTCAGTGAAGCTGTGGTATATTTATCTGAAATCTTTGGTATATTTAACCTGCTCTGCAGTACAGATCACAGGTGTGCGAGGGTTTCTTTGTTTGAATCGTATTACATCTAAAGTGTCAGGCTCTCAGTGTGTGAGCCATGCTGAGAGCACACAGCTCACACTCATCATTGAATGAAACAAGTCCTCTCACTAATGAGGCTAGCAGAGGACTCAGGGGTCAACTCCCCCCCCATACACCCTTTTGTCTCCACTTACTCATATTTTTCAAAGTATGCATTTAAAAAAAATCACCAGCAGAATTTAGAGGCTTTTAGCAAATTATCGAGAGCAGGTCAGAGTGTTTTCATCACCTTCTAGAGTTCATTAGCGTCTGAGGTTACCTCCTTCATATCACCATCACCTTCATGACCTCGGGAGATGCCATTCTGTCTGTTACATGATTGCGTGGATAATGGTGATTAGCCGAGTAGTGTTTAAAGTAAATTCACAAACCATTTAAAATATCCTCTGCTTTGCCAGACACCATTTACCACTATGTTGCCATAGCAACCAGTTCAACTGTTATGTTGCTAGGGAGAATATCAGGATTATTATTATTGTATTAATAAATTAACCTTTGCTGCATGGGCTGCCTGATAACAGATGTACACTTTGGCCTCTCTTGGGTTCGTCTCAATATGTGATGCTGTGCAGCGACGTGTGGAAGCGGATGCAGACGGCCAATCAGCGTCACAGGGATTGTGACAGGAGATCCTGACAGCACAATATCTTTGTAATTTTTAAAAGAGATTTTATTTTTCTATGAGGCAAATAAACATAGTTGTTAGCCCTGCAGTGTGAGCCAGAAATTCTGATGATGAATCTTGTATCTGTACATCTGACAGTATCCTTCACTGAGCAGCATACACAATGAAAGAATATAGTGCCTGCATTCCCACACACACACAATCACATTCTCCATCTCTGCAGGTGCTGTCATGGGCCCACTCTTCAGCCTCCCATCTCTTCTAGCTCCTCTCTCCTTCCTTTGTTCCCAGACTGCACACCGTCATGTCCAGGTCTCGCCTCTGGGGAGTTCAGCCTGGCAGGAGACTTGTTTTCAGAGCTTTGCTCTTTTTTTCTCCTTCCCTCTTCTTCTCCTTTCTCCTTCCTGTTTTTTTTTTTTTTTTTTTTTTTTTTTTTTTTTTTATCTGTACCGGTGCTGGCTTTTGTTGTTGTTTTTTTTTTTTCCATCTGTACCGGTGCTGGCTAATTACCGGCGCATTCTCCTCCTGCCAACAGCGTGCTGCTGCTGTCGAGTGCCTCCCCACCTCCCACCCTCCCCATCACCTCCTCCTCTTCCTCCTCTCCCTCCCCCCTCTCCTCTGCTTCTCTCCTCCACCTCACTAGGAGCGAGCAGAGGCAGGAGGTGGATGGGAGGGCTGGGGTACAGATGTGTATTAATGAAGCAGTGAAGGGCAGGGGGTGACTAGAGAGGGGGAGCGAAAGAGGAGCAAGAGGCTATTTGCATGCAGAGACGAGATCCACCACTTCTACAATGCCTTTCTCTCTATCAATCTCTCTCTCTCTCTCTTGTCTGCTTCTCTCCCTCCACATCCTCTTCCTATCATTCTCTCTCTCTCTCTCTCTCTCTCTCTCTCTATCCTCCACCTCCTTGCCTCTCTCCTTTGCTCTCCGGCTTGCTGGCACTGCTGATTTGAATAATTCAGCACAAGCCGGTATTCTCCAGGGCCCCATTGTCTGTGCACGGCAGGAGAATGAGAAGGAGAGAGATAGGGAGAAGGGAGGGAAAGGGGAGAGAGGTGGGAGTACAGGGCAGTGTGTGTGTGTGTGTGTGTGTATAAACAGCGGGGGGAGGTGGGAGGTCCATCCTGCCTGCTTCCACCTTGCCGTGGCGTAAATCAGTACTAATGAGGTAGAGGAGGAATACCTGGGCCCTGTAACCGACTACAGAAGCCTGCCATGCAAGTGCACTAATGCTCACAGGTAGACTCGCACTTAGCAGTCTGCGTGCATACCACACCTCCACAACCTTCACTGTTCTGCTGTGTTTCGGTTATTGACTTGTTGCTAACCCTCACTCTCGTGTGTGCTCAAGCCGTCGCATGCTCAATGTCATCTTGCGGGGGGGGGGGTTTCAACAAACACAAGAAAAACAAGTGTTGCAACTGATCAATAGCACCATTGTTAAGGTCATATGTTTGGAAGTGTTCAGCAAACACTGAATCCTGCATTTGTAAAAAGTCACGCTTGGTACTGACTAATTGCTGGAATCAAATGATACTCTGCATTTTTGCAGCTTGTCTGTTAAAACTTTGCTGAGAAAAGGGAATATTGTATAAATATGGCAGGATTAATCTAAAAGATTTATACAAAAAAAAAGTTTTGTCTGTGAATGTGTGTCTCCTCTCTGGAGGCTTCCTGATGTAATCCCTCTGTTGTCGCAATGTTGTGACAATTTGTAGTTTGCAGAAGGAAGAGAGAGAGCAGCATGCTTAATTTAATACAAAAGAAGACATTTGTCTGCGAATCACATCATTTGACATTTCCACACCTCCCAGAAATAGATCATGGGATTCAGATTGAACCCTAACGCACTGGAGGCCAAAACCCCGAACTGCTGCGAACAGAAGACACAACAGATGCTCCCTCTGTAGTTCCCTTTGACTTCTGCACTTTATTTTGCTTTCAAACCTCATTGATCTTCACCTCACATCCTCGCTCCTGTCAGCCCAACCCCTGCTCACACACAGGCTCCCCGTCTTCCCTCTCACCATCCACCCGCTGACTCTGCTGAAAGAAGGGACCGAAAACTGTCCCGTCCATGGGAACTTCCTCAGACGACAAAATCAGGCACAAAGACTGGACTCAGATCAGCTGGATGTGACAAAGCTCCAGAGACTGTAGAGTCTACACCGCAGCTTCTTTGCGGCCCGGTGGTGATTTGTTCCCATAAGAAAATATGTCAGTAATAGCTACACCTTCATGAATATGGACCAACGCTGGAGCTTTGTACTGTCTGCACAGTGACTTCAGTCAAGTACCTCTCTCTTAGGAGATGACACACTAGCCTGTCAGATGGAGGATTTTTAGTTTCTCAGAAAAAAAAGAAAAACATATAATGTCTAGACATCAAAAGGATGACGCAAATGTTGTGAAAGGGCTTTCTTTTGTAAGTCTTGTGAACTTGCTGTCAGGCATGAGTAAAATGTGCATTTTAAAGCTCCTGCTAGTGAAGAGTCAAAACCAAGTATTGCGTAGTATTTCTATCAGCATGGCTTTAATTCTATATTTGGCTGCAGTGGAGGAAGAACTCAATAAAAAACAACGAGGATGTGGGAGGCATGATCACAAGATTTTTATATCGAGGATCCGATTCCCTGGGTACATTTTTACAGCTGTACTAATGTAATCTAGGGAACATTTATTGGGTTGTTTATCTGAAATAACAAGCTAACAATGTGTTGGATAGGCTCAATTAACCAGCAAATCACAAAACCAGTAATGAAATGGCTGCGCCTTCTCTTAATTCTGCCTATTCTCAAATTCTGCTTGTTTGCTTTTCTGCACCCACATTTAGAGAAGAGGTCTGAGCCATCAGGCTTTTTTTTTTTTTTAGAGACCTACATGTAGCTTCATGTGCTGAATGAAGCCACATGAACATAATGGTCAAACAAGGCATTCTCTCAATGAATCAAACTCTTTCTTTCCTGAGGACTAATTTCACTCAATGAGAGGAGAGAGCAGAGCCCAAATTCGCCGTTTGCTCCTGGGGCCCTCTCTCTCCCGTCTGCGCTCCCCCAGCCCTCACCCTCTTCACTGAAGCACAGACTGGAGGAGGGAGGAATTCCTAGGCCCACTGTGAACTTGAGAGAAACATCGAGTGAAATAAAAACTGTAAAAAAAAAAAAAAAAAAAAAAAAAAAAGAGATAAGAGAGCGACAAAACTGTAAGAAGTGTTAATGATGTTACAGGCTTTATGGTAATCATGGTTTACCTGGCATGTCCTGCTGTGAGGTCAGAATTATGAATTCAGTCATTGTCTAGGTCATCGGGGAGTTATACAGAAAGAGAGGAAATGAATAAAGAAAGAAAGAAAGAGATATTCAACATCTGTTCTGCAGCTGGGAGTGTTTCTAAGGGTCAACAGGAGAAAAAGGAATTAAACACGAGGAGGAGGGGACGCATAGAGAAGGCTGCGAGAGAAAAGAAACACAGGATCCAAAATGGCTGGATCCGATTAAAATGGCAGTGAGAAGCACCTTACTTTGTGTGTACGCCTGGTTCAGCCTTCACGTCGTGGTAAACTGCAGATGAACGGCACTTGTTGACGTGAATGATGAAATCAATTTCTTTTGCTACACCGGTGTAAAGTTCCACTGCGTATTCTCCGCCTGTGAACACATGTGCTCATATACCAGCAATCTGTAGATGCCGAATGCAAATTCAGAGGCTCTATTCCTGTCGCCACCTTATTCAGGGTGAAGAGTAAAAAAGCCACACACACACACACACTCGCTGAACTTGGCAGCGCTGCTCTGTAACTCCTACAGGCCCTGACAGTAATCAGGAGGAGAAGTGAGTGCTGAGGAAGTGTCAACAGAAACAAACCCTGTGCTTCGTTTAGGCCAGATTGAACTGATAGCTCATTGCCAGTGACATAATTTAGATGAATGGTGGGTGCAATCCATCAGAGGAGTATCGCTGGTGTTGCAGAGAGGAGGGGGTGCGACCCTCTCTGTGCCTGGCTGCCAGTCGGGATCCCATTACCTTACACCTGTTAACAACACCAATCCCCTTGTATAAACAGTAAAGTGATCCTTTTATCGAAGGCGGAAGGACAGAAAGAGACAGACGGAGGGAGAACGAGGCGGAGAGGGAATGTGCGGAATGTGAGAGGAAAGAGCCGAGAGGACAGACGAAGCAGAGGAATAAAGAAATGTTTTCTTGTTTGGTTTCAGAGAGACTAGCACCTCTGGACATGATGGATGAACCCGAGGTCTGGGGAGACAAGTCATGGACAGATGGCTCAGACACACAGTCCACAGTTCCAGCACAGCTGCCTCCAGACTAAAGCAAGAGGGACATCTAGTGGTGGAGAGATAAGCTACATCTGCTCTGCACACTATCCTGATCTGGTGGACGCTTCATCCAAGATTTAGCTGATGAACATATAGTGGAAAAAATACCCCCAACAGGTTTTTGGAAAAACAGAAAAAAACACTTTAAAGATGGACGTAAAGTGCAAAACACATGCTTGTCTTTTTAACAGCAAAATGTGCTTTGCCAGTTTGTTTTGTTGTGTTTTGTGATTTGCACTTCAGGGCCACTGTTCAGATGATATTATGACATCAAGTTCATTAATTCATCAGTAATCTTCTGTTTTTCTCAGTTGTTGTGTGTCCCCAGCCATTCCTGTGACTGTTAAATATGCTGTCGGGTATAGCAACAGATTCTAAAGTAAGCAAGAGGAAGGTAGCTGCACTTTCAAAAAAAAATTCTTTGTCTTTTCTTTTTAAGGGAATAGGAGCAAGCGGGAAACCATTATCGTTCAATGATTTGTACAGTGCTGGGTAAAAGCAATTGCGTCAAGCTTAGGTTAATTGCTCCTTTTCAGGTGGGGAAAAAATAATGGCCCAAAATCAAAGGCTGTCCAAAAATGTGACTGGATGACCCTCCTATAGCTGTGGAGAGGGTTTATATCCATCACTGAACAATGATGGGAGTCACTGAATAACACTGCAGTAGCCTGGCAGGTTTTCAAAGGCAGCATTTAACTGTTTCACACCTTAATACGCCACAAGCACCTGCATGCTTTCATCCAAATTGTTCAGTTTTCAGTGTCTGCTTGATTTATTGTTGGGGGAAGCAAAAGACTGTTTCTCAGATAGTGCTCTTCAGATTTAAGAACCATGTAACCATCTCAACCTCTGGTATAGAGCTGTTGTACGAACACTGACCGTGTGTCCAGCCTTTCCTGTTATGAAAGATCTTCTCCTTATTTGGGCTTGGTTTTGTTTTGGAATAGATTCTTGGGGCATTTTCAAAAGAAACATTTTCAGAAGATTGATATTTATGAGCATGTGCAATTTTTTGCCAATCAGAATGAAAATCTGGATGTAGTGAATTTAAATGTGGTTTGACAAGGGTACTGTTGAGCCTTGGCGGAGGTATGAACTCTACTGAGCAACGTTCCAGTTTTGAAGTGCAGCAGTGATCTGGTTAGACGTGCTGCTATGTTTTGACAGACCCAGACAGGCTGTTTCCCTTTGCCACCAGTAAGCTAGGCTAACTGGCTGCTGGTTTCATCTTGGCAGCGTGATATCAATCTCAATACGACAGCAGTTTCCACTGATCTGGGAGAGTGAGCTCGTTTTTAAACTGCACGTTCATTCGCGAGGCCACAAAGCTTTTGGAATATTATTATGGGACGAGCATGTAATGCCACATTATTGTTGGGTACACACCTGTGTGGACATCACATCGTAAAGCTCTGTTAAGTGTTGTTGGATTTTCATCGACAAATTTGTTTCTCATCAGTCCACAGTGTAACTAATCACTGACTTTTTGTAAATTTCAATGTGTGTGGGCAGAAATGATGCAGCACACTAACAGCATTCATCCTCACGAGAGTTTCTCCTATTCTCGTCCTCCTCCTCCCCCTCCCCCCTTCTCGTTCCCTCACTTTTCGCTCTCACATTGTGTCTTGAACGAGTCACGTCCATCCAGCAATTATTATGAAATTAAAGCTATTTTCCATGGCCGATGTTTGCCCTGGTAATAACCACGCCGAGATAGGCTTCATTCATTTAGCATTTTAGTTCAGCTCAATTCCTGTCGCATTAGCAGGAGGAGAAAAATCAGTGTCACTCAGATATTCTGCTTAATGGTTTGGCAATGGCTTGGCCTTTCTCGCTCTCTCTCTCTCTCTCTCTCTCTCGCTCCTCTTCTTCCCGCAATCCTCCTAACCCTATCTCCCTGCCAATTATACTGTTTAATCTATATGTAGATAATGGTGTCCAAGACCTCCCTGTTGAAATGTCAGGTGTGAAGAGGTTATTAGCTAACTTTTAATTACTGTCCATCATTTACCGTCCAGCAGGGACAGATTGGCCCTCTCCGACTGTCCGCTTATCTGCTCTCTGGATGTTGGCTGCAGGCGAGGAAAAGAAAGACATTTAGGAAGCACAGGGTCTCTGACTTAATATCACAATTTTCACACCATTAACAGGACTCAGTGTTTGGAAGAATGACGCAGAAGCGAGGAGGAAATAATGTGACCAAGTGGATCATGTGTCACATAGTTTAATGGAAGCTGATCATGTGTTTAAATAGTTTAATGGAAGATGATTTTAAAGTTTCAATGCACAAAAGGGGGGAACGATGAATGACGAACAGTGGAGAAGAAAAAAGCTGCGGTGAAATATTCAGCAAAAAACCAAAAGTTTGAGGGTCATTTTTTCTCAGCATAGTGCAGAAGTAAAAGCTGCGCTCAGATTTTCCAAAATACAGCCTGTACATTGTGTTGCTAGCGTCTGGTCAGTCCAGGAATCTTCTGTCAGCCTGAAGAACATGCACCTTGAAAACAAAGATCACCCTGTTCACGGAGATTACCAACATTTCCCACTTCTTTCAATGTTTTAAAAGTCTGTGAACCATTTTAGTGAACAGCCCCTGCCCTCGTGTTTAAAGCCACTATTGTACATTTTAAGAGGGGCAACCCTTGACCCAAATTCTGCTGCTCTCCACTTCCCGTCCTGCTCTCTCAAAATAATATGAAATAATATGAGAACCAGCCACTAGTCCAGGGAGTATTTGTTATGTGGTAAACTGCATAAGCTAACTTTATGCTACATCTTTTATAAATAAAAGAAACTTTGTTTTATTGTAAGAATGCATTTTAAGGAAATCAACAATGCTAAATTCAACATTTCAACATAATGCACTCAACTAGAAGAGGCATTTTATCTGCAGTTGATATTGTGCAAAATGTGAATTTGCACAATAAAAAAGAGGATATAATAAGATATCCTCTCTTTATTAAATAATCTTAACAGCACTGAGCACGCAGCTGGCCCAAATAAGACATGCCCCCTGAAAGTAGAGAATCTCAGCGATGTCATTTTCACTCTCCTTCATACAAGGCGCACACATATAAACACATACACACACACATATACACACCTACAGGGAGAGAAATCTCTATTCAGGCCTTGAACTGCCTTTGAGGGGATTTACTATTTTAAACTCTGCAGGGCCAAGCGCTGCTGAAGTGTCTGTCTTTCTGAATATAGACATGGGTTTCATGTCTCTGTCTCGCATAAGGAAAGAAGTTATTTTCTAGAGACGCTGACGTCTTAAGCAGAAAATGTATCATCAATAGCAGACACATCAGGGAGCTCGGGCTGATGAGTTGTACACAGAGTTGACAGGTGAGCAGATGCACTGCCATGACAAAGGAACAAAAACATAATGTATTTATAATGTAAAATGTATAATGTATTTAGTATTCATATAACACTTGGCCTCGATGACCACTCAAAGATCTTTGCACTGCAGTTTTGCCATTCACCCGTTCAGGTAAACATCCATACAGTGCATGTAAACAAATGTGATTCTCTTCAAATGAATAACATCTGCCGGCTCCGCTGCAAAGACAAATACTTCGCCTTTTTTTCTTCTTCTCCTTCGCCAGCATTACAGCTTACAGACAAATTCCACTGGAGGCAGTGAGCTACTATTCCAGTAGACGTCGTCCCTGTGATGGAGGCCGTGTTTACACAGAGCTCGATCCCACACAGAAACACAGACACACACATGCAGTGTGCTCAGAGATTCCTCTTTTCAATCAAGGACTCTAAAATGGAAATAAAAGGTTCAATTCTGAGACGATAGCCTAATTGTAAAAATATGTCCTGTCACATTTTGTTCATGTCTCAGTCTCTCTATGTAGGCCACTAAGATTTCTGTGGCATCCTCGTCCCTGTAGAGCATTGGTGTGTTTTCAAAAGTACCCAACCACTGGCGAACATCATTAAGCCGATTAATGTTTTTCATCCCAACAAACATCCCTTTGAACTGGAGTTGTGTGATATTTAAGACGTTAAGTGAAGCCTCACTGTGCTGTGGAGGGTTTTGTGGGTGTTAAGACTCTGCTCTCTGAGCTCTGTGGTGAATTACAGCTGACCCATGAGGCCCTGTGCTCCTTCAGACCCCCCCCCATCTGGATCGTATCGAGCTAAAATGAGGGGCAGTGCAGAGTGGACCCTTGTCTGTCTGACAAAGAGAAAGTATTTGTAATAATACAGTAGGTTTTGTTGGTTATGGCTGTACAAACGTTGATGACTCAAATGTTCTTTGACACTCGTGCTTTATGCACTGCTGCTGACCTCTGACCCTTGTTTCTCAACAGACAATGTGTTCTAACTCAAAAGTGTGTAGTTTAACCATCAACGGTGAATTTGAAAGCATTACACCTGTTCTTTTCCAATCGCATCAGAAAGTCCAATAAGCAAGAAGAAGAGGTAATATTGCACCAACACTGGGTTAGGGTTAGGGTTGGGTCTAGGGTTAGGGTTAGGGTTAGTGTTAGGGTTAGGGTTAGGGTTAGGGTTGGGGCTAGGGTTAGGGTTAGGGTTAGGGTTAGGGTTAGGGTTGGGGTTAGGGTTAGGGTTAGGGTTGGGGTTAGGGTTAGGGTTAGGGTTGGGGTAAGGGTTAGGGGTAGGGTTGGGGCTAGGGCTAGGGTTAGGGTTGGGGTTAGGGTTAGGGTTAAGGTTGGGGCTAGGGTTAGGGTTAGGGTTGGGGCTAGGGTTAGGGTTAGGGTTGGAGCTAGGGTTAGGATTAGGGTTGAGTTTTAAGGTTGCAATTTTCGTTAAGTTTACGGTCACTGTGGAGTTTCAAATTGTTGGTAGGGTTAGATATAGGTTCAATGCAGGTTTTAAAGTTGTTTTCAGGACTAGATCTAGAGTCAGTGAAGTGTTTAAAGGTGTTTATGGTAGGGTAAGGGTTTGGGCTAGGGTTAGAGTTAGGGCTGGGGTTAGGGTTAGGGTTAGGGTTAGGGTTTCGACTGTGGTTAGGGTTAGGGTTAAGGTCAGGGTTAGAGTTGGGGCTAGGGCTAGGGGTATAATGATTGATGATAACCACGAGTTTCTAGGACATTCAGAAAAAAAGTTAGAGTCGAAAAACTTTTCCCCATTCAAGTCAATGGGAGGATTTTTTTTTCCAAAATTTGACTAAGTCACAAAGCCAAATTCCTTCCCACAGAAAGTGTTTTAGAGCACGTTTCAGGTCATTTGGAGTCGATTGGAGTGGTTTTTGTGTGACATATTTTTCAACCCCAATGTTAGAGTTAGGGTTTCGGCTGTGGTTAGGGTTAGGGTTAAGATCTAGAGTCAGTGAAGTGTTTAAAGGTGTTTATGGTAGGGTTAGAGTTAGGGCTGGGGTTAGGGTTAGGGTTAGGGTTAGGGTTTCGACTGGGGTTAGGGTTAGGGTTAAGGTCAGGGTTAGAGTTGGGGCTAGGGCTAGGGGTATAATGATTGATGATAACCACGAGTTTCTAGGACATTCAGAAAAAGGTTAGTCGTAAAACTTTTCCCCATTCAAGTCAATGGGAGGGTTTTTTTTTCCAAAATTTGACTGTCACAAAGCCAAATTCCTTCCCACAGAAAGTGTTTTAGAGCACGTTTCAGGTCATTTGGAGTCGATTGGAGTGGTTTTTGTGTGACATATTTTTCAACCCCAATGTTAGGGTTAGGGTTAGGGTTTCGGCTGTGGTTAGGACGAGGGTTTGGAAAAAAAACCCCTACGTGTGTAGGAGGAAGGGCGTGCACAGGCCATCCCTCTGTCATAGCCACGCCCCCTGTCCCTGGATCCCTGAGCCCTACCCGCTCCCTGGGCAGTAAAATAAAACGGCTGGGGTGTTGGGTCACAGGCGGCCCTACGGCGCTTCCTGCCGTAGCGCACCACCTGCCGTAGCGCACCACCTGCCACTCCCCCTCAAAGGGAGCGCCCATTTTCTGCAGCCGTGTGCAGATAAGTACAGGTAAGTATGGGTAAGTATATATTAATAAATGAAATCAACAGGTAAGTATAAGGTAAGTAAAGGTAAGTAATAATAAATTAATGAAATGAAGTAGAAAAAAGCAAAAAAAAATAGAAAAAAATGAATTGTTCTTAATAATTATGCTAATTGCAAATAAAGTAACGAAAAATAAGACAAAAAGAAAGGAAATGTGTGCCTCGCCGCAACGTTTCGACCATCCAAGGTCTTCTTCAGGCGGAAACTGGCACACAATGGCTGGCTGAGAGAAAGATGTTGACTCATCGCAGGTCTGAGCAAGAGTGAGAGTGAGTGCAGTGCACTCCCATTTATAGAGGAGCGGCCCCTCCCCTACCTGAAAGGTAAGAATTGGTGGTGAAAAACTTTTCTGATGAATTTAAATTGCCCTTTCCTTGTGTTTTTTTCATTGTTTTGACTAAAATAAATAAAATTACTTGTTTTTTATGAATTGTTTCTTAATATTTTAATATCTAATCCTATAATTTAATGAAACTATTTTAATTACAATAATAAAACCTATTTTTAACCCTTGTGTGTGTCTTATTTCAATAAAAAATATATGAAATCCCTGTCTGTTGTTATTTTAATCTGTATATATGTAAATAAATATATACAGATATAATAAAATCCACCTTTGTGGATTAAAAACAATAAATAATCCACCGGTTGTGGATTATAAATAGGAATAGGGGTGGGATCGGGGTAAGGGTTAGGGCCTGGGGTTAGGGTTAGGGCCTGGGATGAGGGTTAGGGTTAGGGTTGGGGTTAGGGTTAGGGTTGGGGCTAGGGTTAGGATTAGGGTTGAGTTTTAAGGTTGAGTTTTAAGGTTGCAATTTTCGTTAAGTTTACGGTCACTGCGGAGTTTCAAATTGTTGGTAGGGTTAGATATAGGTTCAATGCAGGTTTTAAAGTTGTTTTAAGGACTAGATCTAGAGTTAGTGAAGTGTTTAAAGGTGTTTGTGGTAGGGTTAGG
>JAFBJW010000053.1:0-45558 GCA_016785235.1 Pseudorhombus dupliciocellatus
ATGTTTTCATCGATTTTTGGGTGCAAAAAAAAATGAATAATTGTCGGTGTGTGAGAAGTCAGAGAGCTCCTCTGCTTAGAAATATCACTGACTGCCAGTAAATGTGTATTAATAATTTTTTTACAGGATGTCAAAGTTAAGACAGTTTTATTCTATTTTAAAGCAGAACAGGAAACATAGCTTGACCTCTCATTTGGAAAAAAAGTCATCCGACACCTTTAAGATAACGAGCTGCTCCAGCCTCATGTAATATCCATGACTGGATCTACAACTGCCTGTGTGTTGGTTTTCAAGCCTGGTGGCGAGAGGCGCTCCTTGAATGTTTCTTTTCTTTCTACATATGAAATCTGGTTCACATTATTCATTTTGATTTTCTAATAATTAAGATCTGAAATGTATTAAGTTATTAAACATGATCTGGAACAGTGAAACACACACACACTAAATCCTCTGTCAGAACACAGCAGCGTTTATCTTCCAGTCTTGCTGACAGCTATTGAGTGGAGTGATTTACAGGTACGCTGGCTGGAGGCAGATGGTGTCCTTGTTTGGAAAACAGTGCAGAAGCAGCCACACAAATAGAAACCATTACTTCAGCTAAATAAACAGAGGTAGAGAGGGGTGGGGGATGAGGAGTGAGGATTTCTTTCATTAGTATTAACTGAAATATGGTTTTACGTTTCCTAAAAATGTAGAAAGCATACACTGTGTCTTCAACTGCTCTGACACCAGGAGCTTTTACAATCACCTCTAGAAATGTGACGTATTTTTGTGTGGTTAAGGACAAATCACGCACCTTTTTAGAAATTCAGATAAAATATTGTTTTAATATTTTAACATATTATTATAAATATACTTATTAGAAGATTATGGATAGAAGGGTCTAATTACAATAAAGTATCAGAAAAGGGAAAAGGCAAATAGATTTTAAAACTTCTATGGGCAACTAGTGTCTTTAAACAACAGGAATTTGAAATAAACAGACACCTCATAAATCTTTAATCTACAACACACGCACACACAGAGCCAACCAGTCAGCCAGCCAGTGCCCCTTTCGTCCAACTCCTACTTTGAGCCAGCACATGCTTTAATTATTCATGGATCACTTGTTGGATTAAACAAGTGACGCCGAGGCAGAATCAGCATTGGCAGAAATAAAAGAGATGACAAATCCTCTGTGAGGGACGGCATCAGACACCCAGCGCCGTGACAGGCTGACTGTTCACTTGGAGAGTTGGAAACACAACAGTCTATTCCCTGGGGGGTGGGGGGGGGTGTTCAAACAAAAAACACTATGACGAAAACAGACCACACTGGAAAAATGGTATCTCATTACACCAACTCTGGCCTGGTCGCTACCCTGGTGGATGTCTGCAACCTGCCATCAGACATGTGCACTAACAATCACACGGAGAACTCTGCCCATAGCTGTGGAAACAGTCTGCTGAACGCCCAGCATGCACATCTCCTGTATTTCCACCTGTCTCATTAACATGGTTTATGCCAGTAAACAAGCATGACATCATAAATGGATCATGTCCCACCTGTGCTTCTTGACTCCATTGTGCTGGGCTGGTTGGTTGCCGTGGTTACACTCCCCTGACATTCCGGTAGGCCCCCTGAGCACACTGGGATGGCGGAGGCTACTGAGAAGGGGGGCGTCTCTCCCTTCGTCCTCTTCACAGGAGTAACTGGCCACGGACAGGAAACCGCTCACTGAGAGCTCTGACTCGGAGTCTGCAGGGTGATGACAGGGGGCAGATGCCGGGTCATGCCAGACACACACACACACAAACACAGGTTGAGAGCAGCCGGGCTCAGGAAGCTGCAGCCGCAACAGTAAACGGTCCAAAAAAGAACTGCCTGCGCTCAAGTTCCTCCCCGAACTCCCCCTCCCTGCCCTGCAGCCAGTTCAAACCTCACCTGAGGATTGTGTTCCAGTGAGCGACGAGACACAGGTTTCATTTCCTGCAACACTGTTTGCTCTGTGCATGCCGCACGCCACTCCCCCCCACGCCAGAGACGTCAGTGACATTACAACCGAGGGAGAGGAGAATGGCGTGGTGTTTGTACACGATGATGATGGACGACTGTACGCTAGTCCATGTACCTGTATATTCATTGTTTGGACAGCAGCTGCGTGCATGCAAACAGTATTAAAAAGCATGTGGTTGGGATGTAAAAACCCTTCTCTGATATATACTGAATCTTGTTGTATAGTGTGTCTCTGGCCAGCAGATATCTCAGGACTATCGATGAATAATGCAATGATTCCGAGGAGGATCTCTCCATGGTGCACAAACATGTTGTCGACCGAAGTTTGCTGTTTATAATCACCATGGCGACGCATGTAGGGGAAGAGAGAAGCAAAGCTTCACCACATGCAGAATGTAAACATGCTGCTAAGGAACTACCATTCAATGTTAACCGGATCCCTATCTGATTACCCTTGAGTGTGAGAGAAGAGGACATTGCAGACTTGCACTTCTTATATTCCTGCTATTGTTGGTTCACCTATTGTCTTATTTATATAAACACATTTATTTGGCAATAGAAAAACTGCATCTTTTCTGGAGGTGCAGGACAAAACACAACTCCTTTGATAATGCAGCCTTTGTTTAGTTTATAACTTTCAAATGCCTAATTTATAATATGAAGACAATAATATTTATAATATAAGATGAACTATACATGGCTTATTGATCCAGGACAAACCTGGAGACACGCTCGCTTGGTGACTGCACTAACTGAGCAATGGCTGCTGACCTGATTCAGCATCATAGAAGTCATCTTCGGTCAGGGTACTGAGGGTGGACCACCTCCTGCTCTTGCTCAGGGACTGCTTGAGTTCGTGGTGCTCAGTTGCCAAGGTTTGCAGAGCTTCCGTCAGAGCTTTGTTCTTCTCCACCTCCTGCTCCAACTTCAGGCTCCACACCTGCAAACACAGCCACAGCAGGTCGACAGTATAACTGGGGAGCAATAAGTTTGACTGATGGTTTCACAACCTTAGTTTTTCTGATGGCAGCTCATTGTTCTGTCGCTGCCCAAAGATCTAATTTCCTCCAGTCGGAACCAAACACCCCGGCCTGTGAGAGCTCTGCAGCCCAGGACTGTGTCCCTAAGCAACCTGAGCCAGGCCGCTGTGGGATACATTAGATCAGTGTTTCCGATTGTCTCAAACTGCTGCTGTGCGTCTTCTGTGCGACAGAGCTCAGCCGGTATCAGGAATCATAAAGAAAGTGATTATGACTTGATAAACTATGTTTACAATGAATTGCCTTTAATGTAATGTTATGTAATATTCGATGTTCACACTGTGCCTGAAGCCATGGTTCCTCAGACTTGACTGAAAGATTGGAATTTTTTTTCACAAAAGCCAAGGGTGACTAACGTGAAACAAGGTGCAGATCCCAGCTCTGTGACGGTGCAATCAAAACACGCCGCGCTACATTAACTTTCTGGACCGTTGACCGTATCGAATTTTTGACATTACCCAAAGTCTCAAGTTTTCTGTAACAAAAACCCTACAGTCACACTTTGACTCAGCTTCTTACAGGGGGTAGAGAGGCAGCTTGGCACCAGCAGTTAGGAACAAACTAAACACTTTCCGTTAAGCTGTCATCACAGTAAAAACGTAGCTGCTTCTGATAAATTCATATTTTATGAACACAAATCTTTCTCCCCAGAACTTTAGATTTGTTCCTCAAAGACAATGTAGAGAATCTTATCAAGATTAAAGTGACTGGAAAAACTTTTTTCCTGTTGTCTTTATTGTCTGTTGATCTTCCCAAACAGGACCTACAATATGCATCCAAGCCACATAATGACACAAGCTAATAAGAACAATTACCCATATCAAATACAGACCCAGAAAGACTGGTTTAATTAACCATATCTGTAGAAAAAGTATTCACAAAGTAAATGAGCTCAGCTGTGAGGACGCCAGTTTTAACTCTCCCTGCACCAGGCACTTGGCTGAAGAGCCCGTCCACGGACACTTTGTTGTGTAACAATCCCGGGCAGCTCTTTCGCTCCCGCTGCATCCTCTCGCCTGAGCACAAACAGCGCTATTTTAAGCCCTGCTGAGGCTACGTGTGCTGGAGCCTGGGAGGGATGCTTCTCCTTGGCCACCAAAGGGTACAGCTTTGTACTCTGCTCGCAAATTTGCTTTCACTGCTGAAGAGGAAGCAAATCAGAGGGGAATGTATGATGGGTCCGTACAGCAGGCTGTAACTGTACGCGAATCGTCGTGATATGGAGCCGAGGGACTCAAAAATATTTTACTTGAGTGCGATGTGAGAACTGCCAAAAAATGTGGTAACCGTTGCGCAGAAAGAGTTGTGGGTATTTTTCCCATACGTGCCCTATGGAGTCTCAAAAGACTTTGCTGCACACACATCTGAAAAAAGGACAGTTAGACATTACCCAGGTAAGCTGCCACTCTCCTGGGTAACACATAACAAGCTGCACTTTTCAGGTTTTGAACTTTCTCACATTATGTCCATTAAATTTCACAAATAACAGCTGAGAGGTATAAATACTACAGTGCTATCTTCCAGCCCTCAGTGCCATACAAGAGTGATCTGCCTCTCTGTGTTGGCTATAAGCCTCCACTGGCTTTCTCAGCAGTTGTGGACGCCTGCTGTCTGGGAAACTCCAAGAACCGTTGGGTTTCTACACGAGTTTCTGTCTGGCGCTGTCTATTTTGCTGCTCACTCACCATCACAACATGTTGTAAAAGAAAGACAGCAGCCCACCCTTAGTGCGCTCCTATAGGTTCTGTGCCAGTGTGGCTGCTCCCACTAGCCTTCATTAGCTCTGCAGCAGCAGCTGAAATGGGTCAGACCACGTCTACTGTAACCGCTGCAAAACCCCTGTGATGATGAATTTCTCTGTTACACATCTGCCTGGAAGTAAAACCACAATTACAACAAGCAGCCACTTTGTGTTGTGCACTGTGAAGGGTGACTGCAGCAGGACAACGGGAATGTGGGATTAAAGTTAATACTGATTAATACAGCCAGTCTCAGCACTGTGGCAAATATAATCCAGTTAGCTCATGTAGTAGCTGGGGCTTAGCCTGAGACCCGCAGCTGTAACGTGCACGTTAGGACCAATGATAAGTAAGTTGTCTGGCATTCAGAAATTCAGCGTCCACTGCTGTGACATTTCCAGAGCTCCTGGGATGATGAGACTGATGAATGTCCTCAGCAGCCCTTTGGAAGAAGGCCGTTTTATTTCCTCGTCACAGGACGCACACTGAAAACAACGAGCTATAGCACTTAACACACCAAACAGGTTCACATGCTACTTTGGGGATTATAGATCCTTTGTAGGCTTGATGACGACTCTAAAGTCAGTTCCGTATCTTGCCAAAGTGACCTACTGGTTAGCGGGTTAGGTTACTTCTAAAGCAGAGTTTTCATTAAAAATTCAAATATCTACAATTTCAAAAAAAAAGAAACGTAACAGAAACAGTTGTGCATAGTTCTATTTCTAAATGAAGAATTGAAAAACTGCTAAATAAGAGTTGCAGTACAGATCCAACAACCCCACAGTCTCTAACCTGCAATGCTTGAGACCATCTGCAAATCTCTTCAAATACGAACTTTCAGTATCAACACAACAAACACATCCTCAATGCAAATGAATCAACCCTCTCCATAATGTTATACAGTGACCTTGTTAAAATAATTACTGAGCAGCGTAGAGTTCAAATTTCCCTGAATGAAATCCACAGTATTCTGCACATATTGATAAACCTCTCCCCCTGTGCCAGCGCTCGGGTCCGACTGTCCAATCAACACTAAAAACATCAGAATGAATCCAGCTGGTGCCAAACTTCAAACACCTCACATTAGGTCATCTGGGACCAGCCCACTGCGAACACAGCCGGATATTCAGCGGACGACAAGAAATAATGAAAAGGGGAAAGCCGAGAAAATGGAAAAACATCTTTTTTTTTCCTCTACCTGTGCAGATTCAGGATGGAAGTGCCGTCACCGTCTCGTCTTCCGTCCTGTGGACAAACGCTCGGATAATCTGGCATGTGGAAGTGTGCCTGCGAGCGTGTTTTTTCCCTGTGCGAGGCTGAAAGCATGTATTGCCAGCTGAGCCTGTGAATATGCATGCACTTGAGTTCTCTCGCTCAATGCACAGCCTTTCCCCAGAGCAGGAGAGTGTGGCTGCAAGTCCAACTGTGTGTGTGTGTGTGTGTGTGTGTTACACTGATCTGCAAGCTGAATGCAGACCTAAGCATAAAAGAGGATCTGGCCTGTGTCCTTTCTACAGACGTGCCGGTGATTACCACATTATTCAACTGCCCCTCCCCACCCGGGGCACAGCACAACCACGGAGACAGGTGGACGGGGACACACACACACAAACTTTAAAGCAGATTGCAATGGAGGGAGGGGCTTGAGGATTTTGTCATCATTCAGAATGATTTATTCAACAAATTGGAGTGCGGCACGTGGGTGAGAGGCTCCGAGATGTAGATTCACAGAAGCTCGATGAGCTGCGGCTAATAGAAAAAGAAAAGTGGCTTCACAAACAGTTAGATCAAGATTCCCTCTTGCTGAAATAAATTAGGCAGTTTTTTCGGCGAAAGGATTTCGCATCACTTTCACGCAACACACATCACCGCAGGACATTACTACGGACCCTCGGAGATGTTTATGGTCTGTGGTTTTGATTGTAATGTAAGAGTGAGTTGTGCATTTAGACATTAGAGCTGTGCTGTGTGTTTGCATTTGCACGAGATCCTACCTCTTCTTGTTTTGACAACAGTTCCAGGCACAGCTGGAGGGCGGCACAGGTTTCACTGGAGAGCTCACTCGTCTCTTTGGCTTTCAGCAGGATTGGAGCAGCTAATGCTTAAAAAAGAAGAGGGAAAGATTTGCAAATGACAATGATATACAGCAAAGTAAATCCACATATTCTTCCATATTAATACAGGTGATGCAGTGTCCCAAAATATCAGAACATGTAAAAATATGAACTATGAGACACTTACAAAAGTTCTCCTCATTCTTCACCATGGATAGAAATGTTGACACCTCACTCTCCAGTTTCTGCTGGTAAGAGCTGGCCACCTGCAGGAGGACAGGAGCGACTCACCACTCACAGGAAGGAACCACCACCCTTCATGACATAAGACCTTCTATAAAACATACTGGGTCTTACCTGAATTGCTTGTGTCAGGTTCCTCACTGCCACGTCAGCATCCTCCTCGTTACTGACGATCCCCTCTTGTGTGCAGTGGCGAGAGCTATAGGATGAATGTGCCTCGAAAGCATCCAACCATCTCTAAGTGGGGAAAATACCAGTGACGTTTACATATTCGTCCACTGACCCTTGCAGAATGGATCGGAAGGGTTAAAAGAATCTCATCTCACTTTTCTCGTTGCCACCGAGTCCGTCTTGGAGGGGACTTTAAAAGAATGCACAGTGCCATCAAAGCATCGCAGCATGAAGAAGCAGTGATCCCACGGTTTCACCTGCAATCACATACACAAAGTCGCTCATGGCTGCACACGTTGCTTTTCATTCCAATTAGACAAGCCAATTACATCGTTCTCTACCCACCATGCAGTAGGCTTGTGTTAGAGATGTACATCCCTGCTTCCTGACACCAGCCACTGCGTCAGTCCTAGGAAAAGGAACATTGACATCCGGTCCATGCTTCATTTTCTTAGTTTGGAATGAGTGCATACAGACAAAGTTATCTCACTGTCTGGGGTACCAGGAGAGAGCTCCATTCTCAATGACAACCCAGTGGGATCGCCATCCAAGAAACCGTGAACTCTGTCAGAGACACATGAAGTCGTGAGATAATGCTAAGTTAATACATCTGAGATTTTGAGAAGAATTTTATAATTTAATAAGGAAATTAGTTAAAAATTTAGAGAATAAAAAATAAAGATTTTTAGGAAATAAACAGCATGGAAAACTTGTGATTCTTGATGGAAAAATGTCTCCATGTCATAATGCAGCTATTTTTCTCTTCATTTTAGACAACAGCTTTATTCTAGTATACTGAGTGTCTTATCTCTGATGTCTTCTCTCTGTCACACCCACCTAATTTTGTAATACTGAAATTCAACAGAGACGTAAAGAAATATGGGATTACAAAGGAATTTTCTCAATAAAAAAAAGTATTACTATGTGTTTCCTGACAGGAAAATAGTGAAGTCGACATCATCACCAGAAGTCTGAACAAAAACATTGACTTGTGAAGAGTAAACAACAGTACACTTGAACATCTGGGTACCTTCCAAAGAGGGCCTTCAATCTTCTGCACCCCGCTGCTCACGTCCTTTACGGGAGAAAAATCATCATTCTTAGGCTGAGTGCGGACAGAGTCTGATTGACAGGGCAGACATTGGAGAGTGGGACCAGAAACCCTCCACTCAGTTATGTTGCGTTTCACTAAACAGTTTTAATTCATTTACCAGCTTAGTGCCTAGCCCTGACTGTAATTTACACCGTGACTATAGAAGGCTCATCAAGCGTCTGACACAGGCAGGAAGTGCTGAATTGCGAGACTTCTTTCCCCCAGCTGCCTGATCCTAAATGAACGGAGATGTGTGGCAAGAGAAAATGGAGGGGAGATAATCATGTGCATGTATATTTAGGCCTGAGGCATGATTGCAAAGACCTTTTTATTCCTAAAGGGAAAAATGCAAATTCAAAAACTCATCTGTGATTAAGGGCCTGAATGGGGGGAGTGGCTGAGATTGGAGTGGTTAACGTGCACGCGCTCAACAAAATTCAAAGAGTTCATGAGTTTTATTTTAAGTCCCAACCTGATGGTGGCACTGGAAGACAATCACCACCATGAATCCAATCTGGTCCCAGTGGGACAGCCCAGAGTGGGTCAGCTCAGTTGTGCAATCAAAGGAAGATTTTAAAATGTGCCCTCACCTTGTCTTGATAGGCTGCCACTATGTGTTTCAGTTCCTCACTGCGGACCAGGTCCAACACTGTCTGCTCTGTGACATTTCCATTACGGCAAATTACTACGCACATTAAGACAATGAAATTAGCAAAAGGTATATAATAATGTACCATTGTTGTTCCTCAAACTGGGACTGGCTCCAGCCTTGAGCAGCTTTATAACGCACAGCTTCTGCCCCCTGTAGGCCGCACAGTGTAAGGGGGTGTTACCCACCGAATCCCTGCAGTGAATGTTCGGTGGTTCTCTTCCACTGAGCTGAGTAAAGGAGAGTTCAACCAGAGGAAACAGTTTAACCAAGTCAAATCAAAGCTTGTCAGACTCATGTAATACCGTACTGGACCAACGATGCTGATGTGGACAGAGAATGATTATACAGGTATTCTGCAGTGTCACAGGAAATACGCTCAAACCAGTTTAGACAGAGTTGAGATGTCCCCCTCTCTGGCTGCTTCCAGGAGCGCCGCCTCTCGCCGCCTCGTCTCCCTCCTCTCTGCAGCTGCACACACAAATCAATGTTTGAGAGAAAGGACGGCTTATCCCGAGAAATGAGACGCCATCAGCAAATATTCCAGTCACTTCGTACCCTCCAGCATTGTAATGATTTCATCATCCTCTGTGACATCTTGAGGGATTTGAGCTGTTCCATTGATTATGTTGGCGCAGGCATCGAACCGCAGCAGCAGCAGAACAATCTCCTTCAGGGGTCCGAGTAAAAAACAACAACAACAACAAAAGTCCGACCACATATGTAACCTTTAATGGTGCGGATGTGGTTTTAACCTAAATATTTCATAAATATGTTAATAAGTAATGAATATCTGAAGACAGGGAAGTGGTTTGACTGGTTTACCTTTCTTCCAGTGTAGGCCGCTTTGTGCAGAGGTGTGTCCCCCATGTTATTCTGCAAATTCACATCCGCACCTGCCTGCAGGTAAAATAAGATGAGACGAGGTAAGATAAGATTAAAAAAAATCCTTTATTAGTCCCCCCAAGGGGAGACTTGCAGCAGAAAATAGGACAGTAAAAAATAGACTACAGATGAAGTAGACTTCAGCAATAAATAAGTAAACATGCAAAGGAATATACAACTAGGAAATAATATTTACAGCTGCTGGACCGCATGTACATGTTACACAGAACACTCACCTTTAGCAGCTCCTCCACAACCTCTCTGTGTCCAAAGTAAGAGGCCATGTGAAGGGGGGTCCACCCGGCGCTGCATTTACCCGAAGCTGCAGTGACACACGTGGAGAACATGAGCCGCCTGAGGTCAGAGCTGAGTCACGGCCTCCGATTATTTCCCCTACGTACATCTGCAGTTGAGGTTGAGCGACAATCCCTGTTCGATCCTGGACTGGAGGAGCCTGTGGATCTGGGAACAACTCCCCTCTCTGGAGAAGAGGAGAAGCTGCTCCTCAGGTGTGTCCATTGCTACCAAAGAGCTGAAGGCGTTTTTAAGTTGAATTCAGTTGAGGTTCGGACTCCTTCGAACTTGTCTCGCACAGACTTTGTTCCCGTGTCACAACTTCCCAGCCGAAATCTGAGCACCTCAATCAGCTGACAGCTGTTGGCAGACATCATGTGACCAGAGCAGGGCCGGAACTATGGCATTCAGGACCCCGCCCCCCCCCGCCCCCCCATCACCACCACCAAAAAACAAAAAACAAAAAACAGATATATTATTAAACTTCCTGCTTCCCCTTGGTTTTATACATATTTGGTGCAATACTGATGCATTTAATTTTATTTATTTGCAAAACATTAATTAAAATAATCAAGTTAATACTTTTTTTTTTCCTTTGATAACATTGCTGTCTTTGTGAATTCAGATCATAGATCTCAACATTGGTGTGATATAACTGTCAGAATATTTTCCTCATGGGCACATTAAAGGAGTTACATCTGCCACCGACATTATTCATAGATTCTTATTTAAAAACAAGATTTCCAAATGGCTGTTCCTTTGTATTATCCTTATTATGACTTCCCCAGCGCTAATGGGCTGCTGAACAAATGACTCACCAGTGCCTGATCTTTTATCTGTACACTAGATGGAAGCATTTACTGCACCAGGTGACATGTGACTGACAGTTAGGATGCACTCGCTCACAGTCCACTGTGGTTTGCTCTGATCTTTTCTATCAATTACAGTTCTCCGTTTAATGCAGAGTGTCTGTTTGTCCTTCAAAAAGCATCGCCCACTACAAGTTAACACGGATCAGTCTGTCATTATTGCTGATGGTGTTAATTATAATGCATCCCAAGTTATGGAGACACTGCTGAAGAAGTTAATCAAAGCATATTCATCAAATCAGGTCTGGAGAGGGAAAGGAGCACACTGGACTAGTTCCTGCTAATTAGCATGGCAATTATTGTAAGCTGTCACAGTTCTTAAGCAATGGGGTGGACTGTGTGTGCTCCAGTGCGTAATCCCTCACAAATTACAAGATAATGGAGGCAAAAAGAGGCCACTGCTTCAAAAGGAACCGAGAGATAGAATCCCCAGCAGGGACATTTTAAGGACAGGCAGCAAGAGAGAGAGCGAAAGACAGAGAGAGAGAGAGAGAGAGAGACGGTGAAAGGTGGGAGAGAGAAGTACAGCGCGTGTTCCCTTCACTGAGAGCAGACTCAGATGCTTAGTGTGGTGATCGGCTGCAAAGAACACAGGTCTGAGGAGGTGATTCATCCACTGACACGTTCTTATAATGTATTAAAACCCCTATGTTTATTTCATGATGTGCAGCATGAGCTCAGGCTCATGCTTCAGCCATAGTCACAGATCAGTCATCATGCATGCTTACCTGTGGAGCAGAGCCCAACATCATGAGCACGTCCAGGACTCACCAATTATATGTCGCTGTTTTAGAAATCATGGAGGAGGAATCTGCAACAAGCAATGAGAAAAATAAAAGGTTAAGATTGATGATGACTCTCTGTGTCTTTTCTGTGCTATTGCTTTTTATATGGAAATGATTCCGGTGAGGGCACAATGCTCTATGACATCATTCCTCCTTGAGCTATGGTCAACGACACAATGGGCTCGTCGTCATTGTCGCGTGGATCATCAGGTTTGTCTTATTAGTATCACGCAAGAGGAGAAGGTGCGGGACAGAGACAGTGAAGCGTTAATATTCATGTGAGGAACATTATTCTGGGATAATTGCTTTAATACCATGGATGAGACTTTGTTAAAGGACAGATTACTTACCATTATTTGTCTCTCACCTTTGGCTGAGAATCTAATTCAGTGACATTTTAATGCAGAGTTACATCACAATTACAGAAGCTACGCAAAGGCTCAAAGCTTGTTCCTTATCCCTGTACCCTCAGCCCTTCAGCCTCTCTTCCCACCTTCCTTTATCCCTGCCTCTCTTGTCAAGCTTTCTTCCCTATACTTCCCGACCCTCATCCCTCCAGCCTCCCTCCCTCATCCCTAACATGCCCTCTCTTTATTTAACATCACAACACACGATGTCTTTCTCCACGCTTGCATAATTCCTAGAGAGATAATTGCACCACCCGGTGATGTTTACAATGACTCACTCAGTAAATGCTGCCATGAGGGCGTGGCACAGTTAGATGTGGATTAACCAGCTTGGAACTTTTGAAAATGAGATGAAAAATTCAACGATTCAAAAACCACTGTCGCGATGAGGCACGCCCTGAGCATTTCAATGAGCCTCTGTGGATCTGGTGTGAAAACGTAAATGCCAGCACCCTTCATCTCGTGGGCGGCTCTGCCAAGCAAACTGTGAGGCTGTGAAGCCGTCCAACTACGAGACCAGCTCTCTCATTAATGATTAGCATTTGCTGCGTGGCAGCTCATATGTGATGTGACGACTGAGGCGACCAGGGGATGTTTCTGCTATGTTTCGTCAGTATTTTATCCTTCGCCAACACATTGATGTAGAGAGGTCGCGATCCCACATCACAGGTGCAATGAGATGGTCGAGGTTCTGCTGAAAATGTAAAATTCTAGATTGTTCATTATAAGCCGCTTTTTGTTTGACTGTCCTTTAAAAGGTTTTACTTAATGCGACTAATATGTTGTTAAGTTGCAAATGCTCAAATCTTTTTAGTCACACTGCTGTTTTCTCAAAGCAACAATTTGTGTGTTCCTTAAAATCTAAAGGACCCGATGGACCAAATGTTAAAACTGTACAGCTTGTTTTCATTAATTAAAAACCCAGATCAAAAACTACATTTTTTTAATCTGTGCAACTTTCTGCAGCGTCATTTAATTTACAATTTAAAATAGTATCTCACTCACTGGATTTAGATTCAAAACGTAAACTGCAAACAGATTTTCTAAAAGTTTTCCATCAAAGATGATGAATATCGTTCATTGTGAGCCGTGATAACTTTGGATCCATGCACTGTTACAGTATGGCAGCATCCGTACTCCAGCCCAGCAGCCAAACACAAACACTCGAGTCCTGCAGTAATGGAGAGCCCCAGCAGGGCGCAGTAAAATCGTAGCCTCTGTGACACTGCTTTGTCTCTGAGCACCCTCCATATTCAGATGAGTCACTGCACTTGAACGTTCAAATCCAGCCACAGTGCACCTGCTGAACTGATTGCTTCTCTGACACACCCACCCTGCATCTGGCTTAATGTGCATGTGATTCTTTTCTTGACAGACTTTATTTAATATCATATTCAGGGGATGATTTTTCACAATATCAACATCATCAAAAAAAGTACAAATGAACGAATTTGAGCTGCAAAAGCTGCTTTGATCAAATTTCTAAAAACAATGAATTGGACAGACGATTTACTTTAACTGAATGGAGCTGGATTAAAACTCCCATACTGGCCACACGCTGCTGTCTGCAGTGGATTCTCGTGTTGCAACGGTGCTGTGACCATAACTCTGAGACATGGTGGTGAGTCCCATTTGTGAGAAAATAACAGTAATTCAAGCCGGGCTCCTTCAGTCACTTCTACTGTTCTGCAGCCTTTCTCATTTCTCTCAGACCACAGCTGGGGGACCGACAGGGTAGTATCAGAATGCAAATAAGGCCTGCAGCTTCTCCCACTGTCTGTGTCTATAGGGGGTTGTACACACACACACACACACACACACACATGCTCACACACCAAGAACATAAAATATACAGATTCCAAGTTCATAGCAGACCTTGACGAGCCACAGATGAGAATACTAAGAACTGTTCAGTGTTATTCCGTAGGTGAACTCCAGCATGTGTGTCAGTCCCAATAAAAGGAACTGGCTGCTGGCAGGATGGGAGGTGGAAACAGAGGGAGTTTAAAACGTCTGATTATCTTAGAAAAATACATCTGTAACCCAACAAACACATGTTGTTTGGGGAAAATGGTAAATGTCAAAACTGTCAAAAGAAACACGAGCCTGCTTCTGCTCGAGGTTTCCTTTCTCTCCACAGTTTATTTTCTCTGTTGGGGTTTCTCTTTGGTTTCTCTTTAAGGTCTTGGGAAAAGTACTTTTGTAAAATGCACTGTGGTTCGGCACCATACAAATGCAACTGAATTTAATTACTTCAGATAAGATAATATAAGATGAAATTTTTATCGACCCCGCAGTGGAGACAGTCTGGTCAGACTGAGGTGGACAAGAGACTAAAAATAAAAAAAGAAGAATCAAACACGGATGGATTTCATCAGTGACAGTAAGACATGGATTCTACCATCACGCATTCAGCATCAAATGAATTAACCATTTGTTTTAATCTACATGGTAATTTAAAGGCAATTACAATATGTGTTGTGCTGCACTCATGTTTGCATCCACAATGTGCCCCAATATCCATGAACCAAACTGTTGTCAAGTGTCACTGACACTCTCTGAAATAAGTGAGATACATTAAATGTTAAGAGATGCGTAATCGTCTCTCGGCGGTGCGTAAAAACGCAGCCAGCACTTCTGTGAGAGGTGTCGTGCGCTCTCTCGTGGATTTTCTCGGCCACTGAGCTCAGCTTCTGCTCGCTGGATGTCACGTTCACGCGCCTGGCACCTGTTGCTGGTTTTTAATCCTCGCTGCAGGTCGAGCGGAGCGCATCGTCTCTCCCCTGCCCACCCCCCCGCCCCAGCACCAGGACCATGTCTGAGGAGCAAACAGACCTCAACTCCAGCGGGCACCACTTTGACGGCGCCTCCACCAGATTCCAGGGCAGCTTCGCGTTCTCTGGAGCCTCGTTTGTCGTCCTGATGGTGATGATGGTGACTCTGGTGCTGGTGATAGTTTTGGGGAACGCGTTGGTTATATTCGCCTTCAAAGTGGACAAGAGTTTGAGAAGACAGTGCAACTACTACTTCCTCAATTTGGCAATATCAGATTTCCTCGTCGGTGAGTGCAAGCGCTGGAATGAGAGTGGATGGATTTCAAATGATGCATGTGCTGCCTCCGTCTTAAATCCTGAATGATGCTGTCATCTGATGGACATGATGCTGCTGCCTGTCCCAGATGTGCACCACGTGAAGCAGCCTTTGTGTATCTTTGCAATGTTAATGCTTAACTTTTGCAACAGGTAAACTTTTCCTTGATCTTCTTTTTCTAACACCTTCCTTCCTTTAAAGTTTTCTTTGCCCACAACCTCCTAATTTAGTGTCGACAAACATTGTTATATGAAAAGTTCATAACACACAGTGACGGTGCAGACAGGAGACCTGTGTGTATTATATCAAATTGCTGAAAACGTGGTAAGGTAATTAATCAGAAATTAATCAGCTGATATTGTTGATTATCACAATCATGTCTAATTATTATTTATTTTAAGTTCATGCTCTGATTTTTGCTCCTTGGTAAAGGTCATGGTTTGAAACTATTCCTTGTGTCACTGTGCTTAAAAATAATATAGCCTTATGTAGGTATAGAATATGTGTTTTTTTGATAATGGTGTGTTTATATTATAGTAATTATTGTTGTATTGCTCAGTCCCAGCCTTACTTTTGCTGTCTCTCCTGTTTCTTCAGGAGCATTCTGCATCCCAGTCTACATCCCGTACATCCTCACAGGCCGGTGGACGCTGGGCCGAGGGCTCTGCAAACTGTGGCTGGTCATGGACTACCTCCTCTGCTCTGCCTCCGCCTTCAACATCGTCCTCATCAGCTACGACCGCTTCCTGTCAGTCACCAGAGCCGTGAGTGGACCATCCCGCACCTAAACAACACACAGGGATGTCAGCGTGAACGTTGGGATTGTGGCACTAACAGAATTGAGATTGTCAAATTAAAACTTTTCACGTTTGAATGAACCACTTGAAGGATAATGCCAAGATTCAAAGATCAAACTGTCAAACACACTCACACCGCTGGTGGTCTGTGGCTACATTTTCTGACCGGTGAGTCTCTCAGGTCATTGATAGGGGCAGAGCCACCTCAGCCTCCAAAATGTGCCCATCTGCAGAGGTTAATCATTCCTGACCCTTTCAGGCACAGTGCCACCCCTAATTATAGCCCTCCCCCTTGATGAAGAGAAAAGAAGCCACATTTTGACTTTGGGCTTTAGAAAATAAGCACAACACAACTCACGAGTGTCGATAATCGAAACGATTTTATGACTACACTTGAATTAAGCAGGTTTAAATCATTCAAACTTCATCTGTGCAGAGGATTTATTTCTCTAGAATACATAGTTATTGATGTTGATTTCCCTTTTTCTGCCTGTCTTTACACAAATCTGGCATTTAGCGTGTATCTCCCAACCTGTGCAGCTGTTAGCCCCAGTGACTCTTTTGTTGAGGCTTGTGTGTGCATTAGCCGGCTGACTGTGTCCCATCCGCCTCATATTAACTCGGAGGTGGGATGAGGCTTGGCATTAGAAGACAAAGAGAGTGTTCTGTTTCCTTTCACAAGTAAACACTTAACATCAGAGCAATGAATACAAATAACACCAGCTAGAGAGAGCCTCTTCTTTAATTAGCTAGCTTTGATCATGGAGATCCTCCTCCGTGTCACGGTCCTTCCAACCTGGAGAGATCAATCATCGGCAGAAGCAGGCCACCGGCAGCCAAGCTGTATTTCCCTGAGAGCATCTCTCTCTCTCTCTCTCTCTCTCTGAACATCGAAAGACAAAGAATATCATCAGCAGTCACAGGACCAAGTTTGTTCTCCAAAAGAAAACATGGATCCAGATTTGATTTGTGCACGCGTGCAGGCAAAACACTGAATGATGGAGAGAAAGTATCACATCATGTCGTTAGGTCTGAGTTTGAAGATGAACTAAGACTATCAGCATTAGTACTGTCAGTGACTGAGTGCAATAGAATTGATCATCACAGCACTGGCCAGCTCCTCCAGCAACAACCTGACCCACCCTGAGGGTCTGAGTGAGAGGTCAATGTTTCCTGCAGCTGTTTAGAATTCTCCTTTTGTCCCGAATGTATTTACATAAGAACTGAGTATTCAGACTCGACAATGGTACGACGATGGTACTCAGTATTCACTGTGTGACTTTACTACTACAGGTAAGTTATCGTGCCAGACAGAGCATGTCTCATCAAGCCATAATCAAGATGACAGCTGTCTGGGTCCTGGCCTTCGTCCTGTACGGCCCAGCCATCATCTTCTGGGAGCTGGCCGTGGGCAGAAGCCGTGTGCCAAAGGACGGGTGCTTCGCGGAGTTCTATTACTCTTGGTATTTCCTGCTGAGCGCCTCAATGCTGGAATTCTTCTCTCCCTTCATCTCTGTGGCTTTCTTCAACCTCAGCATTTACCTCAGCATACGCAGGAGGAGGTTCCAGAGCAGGCAGGTGCAGCTGCACCTGCAAATGAGCGAGCCGGCCTCTACCCAGGGGGAAGGTGTCCCCGTCTCCCACAACTGGGGGGTTGGGACGAAACTGGCTGTAAGAGGCTCAATTCACTCCCAGACCTCCTCCCCCAGTTCGGGTAAACTGGATCCGTCCCCCAGCAGGGTGGCCCTGCCCAGCCGTCTGTCCAGGGATAAGAAAATAGCGAAGTCCCTTGCCATCATAGTGTGCGTGTTTGCCATCTGCTGGGCGCCGTACACTCTGCTGATGATCATCCGCGCTGCCTGCAGAGGGCGATGCATCCAGCATCACTGGTACGAGGTCACCTTCTGGCTCCTGTGGCTCAACTCCGCTATCAACCCCTTCCTGTACCCGCTCTGCCACAGCAGCTTCCGCAGGGCCTTCAGTAAGATCCTGTGCGCGAAGCGCCACGACACTCAGTCATCTTCCGTCCCTCGAGCCGGCCAGTGACGAGCACAAGAACTAATAACGGGGCGAGGCCAGAACCAAGGTCAAACTGTGCAACGCAGCGTGTCACTCAGAGCATAACGAGCAGTTCTCCATCGTGTTTGCATGTATAATGTTGGTGCTGCACAGTCTGGTGTTATTGAGTCATTGTGTTCATGAATAAAGTGTCATTCTTCATAGAGTGAAAAATAATTATGCTGCCGAGAAAAGCTGAAATGATATTTACTTCATCAGTGCTGTGTTGGTCTGGGTCTGTGTTGGGCAGAGAAACTGCAAAAGAGTCAACCAGAAACATTGTTCAAGGCCTTTTGATAAATATCATGCAGAGAATTGAACAATGAAATCTGTCAGCGATGTTGTACGTACTGTAGAATATAGAATGATATTCAGAATTGCATTTTGTTCGACTGACTGCTTCATTATTCAGCTCACACACTGTCCACAGATAATCCCAAAATGAAAGACAACTGTTGAGGGCTAACAAGCAGATTCATGGCTATGTTATCAATTTTTCTATTTATAATTTCTACTCACCTTATTAAACTTCATCTTTCTTCTGCTCTTACAGAAATACTGTGTTAAAAAACTTTAGTAAGTGTACACGTACATGAAATGAAAAGTCTTACTAGAGTCTGACAGCAGGCTATTTATAATTTTTAAACATTCCTCACACCCATGAAAACAGTGCAAACAAAGCATGAATATGCGTGTGTGTGTGTCATGTAACTCTATCACATATTGTAATTCTCACTTTGCAAAAAGACCAAACAGCCGATCGTCTCTCTGATCCACACAGTGCAGAATATTTAATATAATTCTAAAGATTGAAATCAGACGTGTCATTGTGGAGGAGCAGGTATGTGTACTACATCCCTGAGCCACTAGATGTCGCCGTTAACCTTCCCAGCTGCCCGTGCGCGCAGTGACTGAGGCTCCATCATGGAGTGAGCCCAGTCTGTGAGAAACACGGTTTTCATGAACTGTCTCACTTTCCACTGCTGACCGATCAGGACTGCAATAGAAGAATGTGACATTTGAATTAAAGGTCTATGAAAGTGGATGCTGCTCTCTAACGGTGAATCATTTCACTGTTAGTGACCCACACCACTAAAAAACAAAGGTGTCCTGTGCTTACACACTCGTATTATATCCTCTTTAAACCTTGTTATGCTATTTTAACAGAACCATGTGTGTGAGGAGAAATATTAGAGTGAGAGCCGTCTCGTTTTGCTTTAAACATTATTCAATGAAGAAAAAAATGCATTAATCATTGATCTGTTTATCATTTGTAAAATAAAAACAACTGTTAACTCCATGATATTCCTTGATGCCTAGATTGGAATGAAAAAATAAAACCTTTATTTTAATGTATGTGCCGCATCGTGGCGTTAAGCTGTGTACTTGCTGTCGACATGATGGCTAATTGGGTCAAAGCCAAGCTCAGAGAGGCTGCAGCTTGACGTGCAGATGAAATGCTGAGAGTGCAATACCATATTTGTATTGAGTATTGTTCTCGGGTGCGGGTATAGGTGTGACGTTATAGATTAAATGAGCTTTTACCAGATGCAGACTTATTAAACCTGTAATTATGCCATCATGTTAGATAGTGGGCTTACGTTTGCAGGTGCCTGGGTCCCACAGGGGACCTGCATTGCTCAAATTGTTGCTGCTGCCTGCGTGCACATCTGGGCTCCTGGTCAGGTGCTGGGAATAAGGGCACAGCTGCAGGGAGCAGGCCCTCATGCTGTCCCCCCCCCCCCTCCCATCCCCCCTCCCCACGTGGCGTGGTGGGGGGACAGAAGCGGCACTTTGTGACCAGAGGGATGCAGGCACATTTCCCTTGGGATGACAGAACTGCATTTATCAGCAGAATGGCAATCCCTGGGTTTACTCCCTATGTATCTAAATGCGACAGCGAGAGCTTCATCACTGCGAGGAGCGCTCGCACCTCGTGCAGTTACACCAGGACAACCCGCTGTTGATTTTCTTGATAGATTTGAAATGTCGTGGCGGGTGTGCCGAAGCAATTGGCCACCGGCTGGGGGTGTACTGGGGATCATGGCAGCTTAAATTGGTCCGGGAGGAGTTGCAGCATCAAAAATTCAGATGAGAAATAATAATTTGCGCCTTTTAAATCATCTCTTACCCCCCCCACCCCCTCTCTTTACGGCTGAGTGGAGGTGCTCATGGGAGGTTTGGATGTCTGTGACCCTCCAAGCAAAGTGTCTAAAAGCTCTGACCCTAAATAGAGCTCACCTGTGCCCCTGAAGTTTAAAGAGCACCATTAGCAGAGGCTCAGTCTGGGAGGTTGTTGTTTTCAAAGCTGACGAGAGATCTGATCCTCGCGATAGATGAAAGGGGACTGATGCGTACTGAAGCTGCTGAATGTCTGACTTACAGATTTAGTATGCAATACACTGTATGCTTGAGGTATTCTGAAGTAAAGCTGCAGCCAAGAAGAAACCACTTCAGTCTTCAGATACAGGTTAAAACTGTGACCTCCCCTTTGAAAATACTCTGGATCCATCACAGGCTGTTTTTCACTTCCCGAGCAGTAAACCAGCGTTAATATTTCATGAGGGACGTACCCCAAACGGAAAAGAAAAACAGACTATTTCTGCTTAATTTTTGCCTTTTCCACTCCTCCATCTTTTTTTCCCCCCTCTGCTTTTTTTCCTGCAGTGTACTTCCTGACTAGAGATTAAATAATTCCATTGGAATCCTCTTAGGATGGGTTCCCAGCACTTGGCAATTAAACAATTACATTTAATCAGCATGGGGCGACGCTTCAAGTCACCCTCATTTCAGACGTTGATTAAAAGCAATTCTGCAGTGGTTATTGCTGTCGACTTTGGAAACTATGGTTCACTTAGGTTTACTGCATCTGTGGGGTCAGGTTGGATAGCAATATGGCAGGTTCAGTGGTGGTCGAGAGCTGTATCTGCCTCTGGTGGGTAACACAGTAATGACAGAACTCATGGCAGACCTCGTATTGTCCCTTAAGTCGGAGCTAGTTAGATTACTTGGAGACATTTTGACCCGACAGCGAAGAAGACTCGGGGAACAATGGAGAGGAGCGGGGCATTAGCTTATGCACGTGGGAGTATAGATGGAGTGTCAGTGAGTTTTTCCTTTCACGTTACACGCGTGTATCCGACCGCGTCTGCACACAGCTGTTTCTGTTTGCATCTGCATTTCGCCGCATTTAGCTTGAATGAAATGCACCTTGACATGTACAATTTCATCATGCCATGCAATAACGTCGCTCCCTCTGTGACGGCACATGCGGAGGGAGGAGGGGGCCTTTCTGCGCGAGCCGCATTCGACGTCAACGCCTGAGTGAGAGAGCGCAACGTGGCACGGGGGCTGCAGCAAACTGCCGTCCTGCAACGCAGATGAGTTGTGATGGATACCCGGCCCCCTCTTGTGAAACCCAGGTGCCCCTGTTTCATAAGGCCCCCCCCGCTGGCTCTGCAGCCCTCTTAATTAGCAGCTTCCGTCAGCTGGCACCCAGGCCTTCCAGCACGAGTCGCCGGCCTCTGCCGCTGCCCACGGAATCAGGCCCGTGCCACTTCCTCAGCTCCTCCTGCACATGCATGGATTTTTTTCTTTCTTTTTTTTGGCATAACCTGTAAATCATCCTTGAATTTTGCCTGCATCCAGCATCACGTGCACGCCGGGAGCGGATTGTTAAAATACTGCCGAATGCCTCAGCCAGTGTTTTTCTTGGGTATCATAATGACGGGCAGCTGCAGAGTGCACGAGCGGGGCCACGAGCTCTGAGTCGCAGCTGCAGATCTGCTGCAACAAGACATTGATGATTTTTATATGATGAAGTCAAATATAGATAAAAGGTTTCATCAGGACGAGAATGTAGCCGCGCAGTATCACAGCAGCGCAGTAACAATAGTCTCCTCTAATGACATTCCCCTAGTAAGTTCTTGCCTCTGCGACTCTCGAGGGGGATGCGCTACAAAAAGTGATAATTACATGAAATATACATAGAGAATAAAGGGAGCATGTTTACATAACCAGGCCCATAAATATCTGACTGGGAAGACATTGTTCTCAGACTCCTTTTAAGCTGATCTCCCAGGGATGCCATTTTAATGACATGATGGTTTAAAGAGATGCTGCTCCATCTCGTTCCATATTTAATTAACTTTTGCTTTTCTGACGCAGAGGAAAAACAGACTAAAGAAAGCGTGATGGAGACAAACACGCACGATAGCGGGGAGACAATAACAAATAGCTGGGAGAACAGAGAGGGAGGCTGGGGGAACATGAGCAGAGACCTTGTCATGCTTTTGTGAGCTGTTTACAATACAAGAGATGCAAAGGGGGAGAAGAGGAGGGGAGCAAGAGCGACGAGGACCGGCGCGGGTGAGGGAGGATGAGAGCGAATGGGAAGACCCAGATTAAAAAAAATAAATAAAGGAGATGGATGAAATTACTAGAAAAGATCAAGAGGGAGACGGGGAGGAGAGAGCGAGGGGAATACTGCCAGATTGAAACATTTTATAGTTTGACACCAATAATAAAAAAAAAAAAAAAAAAAGGATGAAAACACAAACTTAAAACATGAAGCAACGTGTTTAACTGACATCTCACATTGTTAAAAAAATACAAGGGCACCCACGTTGTGATTATTAGCTGCAGCAAGAATAACGAACACAAGTTTCACCTCAACAAAATAACAGATAGAAAATGACTCGTTTCACAAGACGCTTGAGACTCAGAGACAATTTTTCCATCATGGCTCAAAAGCCTGATAAACCACATTTAAATTCACCTCATCTGGAGCGTTATGTGGATCAGCAACAAACTACTCACTCAGGAATAACAGTCCTCTAAACATGTTGGATTAAAATTATTTAAAAATATGGTGAAAATAAATGACTGTATCAGTTCTATTCCTGACCCATACTGCATCTATCAGATCAAGTTTGGAGGGAATCCGTCCAGACCATCAGACAAACACACAAACAGATAAGAAACCGTGTGTTCCTTGGAAGAGGTAATAAACACTTTCAAAGATGAAGACTGTAAAGATGATTAAAGGTAAAGACAACCTCATGTCAGTATTTACAAAACACACACAATATTTCTAGTCATGATAAAATATGTCAAAACACATTAAATAGACTGAAGTGCAGAAATCAGCTCTGAACTTCCGGCTCGTGTTTCTGCACACACGACACGCTGACCCACCTGAACTGCCGACAATGAAATCAGTTTATTTAACCGATGAATTTCGCGTTCAGGCGCTTAGGATTTAAAATGACTCGTCCAGGGTAGCACCCTCCTCCTCCTCCTCGGTCTCTCTTTCCCTGTCTTCCTCTCAGGCAGTGTGTTTTCCATTTCTCTGTCAGCTGTATACAGTGTACGCTGCATTATTGATACTTTCTTTCCCTTTTTCTCTCCTCTTGTTAGACTCTCCTCCTTTGTCCTCAGCTCATCACACCAGCCACACTGGCTGTGGAGCCTGGAGAGTTGCAGTGAATTTGACCCCACCTGGTCTATATTTTATTGCTTGGTGTTTAATACATTTTTGAAAATCCTCCCCCAACCCATTGCCCCCCCCAAAAAAAAAAGATATAGTGCCTTGTCTATTTCAAGTGTCTGTCTTTGTGAGGCAGAGGGAGATGACTGGAGGGGGATACTCACCTTCAGCTCTCCCAGTTCAGGAGACAGGGGGGATCATTAGGAGGGGCTGCCGAGGAGGGGAAAGTGTGATTGTGTTTGTTTGTCTATATGTGTGTGAACTCACTGATGGACTGGCATCCCGTCCAGGTTGGTGCCGGGCTCCATCGTGAGCTGGGATTGGCTCTGGTCCCCGTGTGACTCTGAAAGGGACAAAAAGTTTAGAAAATGGATGCTGGGAATGAAAGATGCATGTGTCCGAAACAAATCAGCACTGAATCAAAATTTTATTTTCAAAAGACATTTATTCACATGTTCTAGGTTTGGTGGAAATTCTGAGAAAGACCTGGGGGGGTGGAGGTGGTCAAATTTTCAGGCCCATATTTCTAATGATAATATCGCCAAGTCAAGCACCTCAGCCAAGGACCAGCAGTTGCCTTGAAACCTGCATTTAATCATTATAAATTACGCAAATTTTAAATTGAAAAAAATAAATGAAATGCAAGAATTGTTTCCTGAAAGTGAAAAATCAGTCCAATGACCTGGACCCTCACTGGTGTGTACTGAGTTCTTCACTCTTTGCCACTGATACATTTGCGGAAAAAAACCTCAGAGTAATTTAACTCACTGAAGACGACAATACATAACTTTCAAAACTTTTTTTTTTTTAACTGCCATTATTATTATTCCTGCAATTATACTTCAAAGACTAGAAACACAAGCACGGCTCCATACTGATGTTTGGGACGTCCATTTTGCTGACACAGTTCTGAAGTGAAAAGATGGCTCTCTGGATGTGAATTGCCGGTGTGAGAGATTGGGTTACCCCAGACACTCCCAGCGGATCTGCCGGCCAAATGGATCTGGATCTCATGCTTGGGCGCACATATTGAATGCCATAAGAGGTCTCTGAGGTCTCCTTCTGTGGGAGGAATGCACGGCCTAACAATGTGCAGCTTTCACCAAACTAAATTTCTGCAGCCAAAGAAGAGCAAGGACACTCCAACACGATGGGACAGGCACTGAACGCAGACTAATGCTTGGGCTGAATGTTCGCACTGGATAAAGTGGCACTGAGCTTTCGACATACTGCGCAGGTTCAGGGGAATCTCATAATTCTTTAATAAAGTCTTAACACGAGGCTGCCACTTCCCCTCCAGAGGACTGCGGGTATTGGACGGCCAAATAAAAAAACCCCAACTGCCGTTTTACGCACAACCTGGACGAGAACAATGGCATTTCCGCTACTCCCAAACATCTGGCCCGGCTGTCCAGCTTCACAGAGGACTGGCCGGGCTCTCGGCAGCGTTCGGTGCCAATTGCGGCGAGGTTACGCTCAGGCGATGACACCGCTGAGGATCGGCCGGGCTACGTTATCTGCGAACAAGCCATCTATTCCGCTGCTTTCTGATGGAAGAATACTTGGGGGCTGAGTAATTATATCGCTTTAAATGAGCCCCTGAGACTGCCCCTGCCAAAGCGCCCACAAAGTCTCACACTTGGGCGAGTGTCAGAAACACAACGCTGGTGTATGCACTCGTGTGTAGTCGTGTGTGTGCGTGAGTGTGTGTTGGGCTGCTTAGGCTGGCTTTAAAAGGGAGGCCGCAGTGGTTCTGATACGCCTCACAAGTGAATTTAATTAAATCATAAATATGAGCTGGAGGCCGCCACCCAATTTAATGTAATGGATGATGTGGGCCAGTCCATCTCTGGCAAAGCAAAGTTCTGGACCCGTTCAAATGCCCTTGAAGCTTATTAAAAGTGCCTGGCACGGCGAGATGCTAGCAAACTTGTTTAATGGATGCCCAGCTTGCATTCAGTATGACAGTTAATGTTGGATCGTACCATCTCTGCTTTTGGACGAGGGGGTTGCGTCTCCAGTGTGGAGGTCTGTCGCTGCTCGAGGGCCCGGTCCATTCCTCATCTGATCCTCATTATGGTAATGTAATAAAAAGCAAACAGATGACAGGCAACGTGCTCATTTGAAAAATTCAGAAAGACAAACTTCACAAGGCCTGATGGAAAAAAAACACTGTGATCATTTGATAAATGAGCTTTAATATTATCCCTCGTTCCAGAGGGAGCAAGACTATGTTTTACTCCATAATATGATCCCACTAGTATTGGCTTTATAGGAGTATTACTTGTTTTTTATGTAACAATATGCATACAACATAAAGTATATCGATATAAAATTCCAAATAAAATCAGGTTATGATTTTGCAATCGGTTGTTACTCACGGAATAATGTTGAAGTGCTGCGGGCTGCAGCAGGGCCTTTTCAAAACAAAACCCAAAGCTTCAACAAATGTTATGCCCTGCGCGTGTCACCGCTGATGAATCGTGCGCTGAGACAGACAGATGTTGCTGCGTGGGTTTTGTCCCATCCGGCAAAGGCAGAAGAATCTTTCCCTCGGTCCCCCGGAGTGCTGGAGGCTCCCTAAATAGACCTAGCACAAGGGTGTGTAGAATGGGACCGCACAGGGTGATGGGTAATGGAGTCATTAATAACGCAGACCTCCCTTAAGATGCTCAGATGTTCGTTAGCGAGAGCCACGAGGGAGCGAGGAAAAATAGGATGCAATTTGAGACAATGAAAAAAAAAAGCAGAGTAAGCTTTTGATGATGATCGCTTTTATGCTGTCATAGGTCTGGTCTGTTAATTGTGCGCGCGCACACACACACACACACACACACTTTCAGATCGATAATAAAGGGACGTCTGAGCCATGTCCTCATACAGTTTTTAATATTTCCATCACATGTGCAACACAAAAAAAAAAAAAAAACGAGGTCTGCCAAATACAGAACTCCATATTTGTACAATACATTTTAATAACATTGGAGATAACTGTCCTTTAGCTGCAGGAGATGGTGATTTCCTGTAAACTGTGTACGAACATTTCTCAGTCAAAATGTCAAAACATTAAAGTTTCATACAAAAGTGCATCTCAGGTTCAATGAATGCAAAACATTTACATAACAGAATGGTTGAAAGTTTTGCGTGGTGCCACAACGCCACGGCGGCTTCCAGCTTGAGCGGAGAACGGCGGGGTACTGCAACAAAACGGGGGAAGAAGAAGAGCACTCGGGGCACTCTCCAGGAGAGCCAGGGACCGGGTTCTGTAACTACGGTTTATCCCCGAGACAGACTGAAATTGCGTTCAATCTTCATGACCCCGAATCCGAATGGATTTACTCCCCCATTGTGAAAAATATGTAGAGACAACAAAATAAAAATGAAAAAAATCCAGTAATCTCCAGGCTTCAAAGAGCAGTAAACATTAACAACAGAAATGTACAGGTTGAGTCAGTGGGCTGAAGATTTCCCCCATGCTCTGAGAGCCACATGGGAGCTTCTGTTCACGAGCCAACCAGAGGAACTAGCCTTTTCCAAATCTGTGTCACTGAGTTTGCATATATCAGCATCCTGTCCTGTTTTTCTCTTCTCCGTGTTGGCTGTTTGCTTTTTCCTCCTTCTTTTTCATCTGAACGCCAGCGCGGGCAGCGCAGATTAGTCGCGCTGCCGTTTCTCGGCTGCTCCTCTGGTATAGTCGCGGTACGACAGACACACGGGCGAGATCTCAGCCTCTGCTGGTGAATCAAGCTTTTCTACCCCGTAATGATTGACCACGTCTGGACACAGACTGACACACTGCACGGTAGGAGCGGCGCTGATGAAAAGAGTCCTCCTGACAACACTGGCCGGTTCCTACAGTTCCCTACACTCTCAGCGGCTCCCTGTTCCTCCTTTACACAACTGGCGGAGTCACATCTGGTGTGATTAACAATGTTATCGATCTTTTTTTTTTTCCCCTCCTCCCCCATTCTCTTTTTTGGACAAACATTTTTGAACTGTACATTGGCAAATACTGTATAAGATTGCAATATAGCTGTAGTTAAGCAACACATGAAGAATTCTATGTACAAACAAGTTGGCTTTTTCTTTATTTTTGAAATAATGATCGGTAAAGAGCGGAGAGGGCTCTTTTATGTTCTTACCCCCTCTTTCTTTTATTTTCTTTGCTTCTTTTTTTTTTTCTCTTGCTGTGGCGTGGTTCCTTGTGGTGAAACTGAATTGAAAGTTCAGTGCAAGACAGTCAGTGGAAAACTGCACTGACGGTAATTGGCGGTCGGACATTCTCGGCATCACATGATCCTTTTTCCTCCGGCCGCTGATCTCTGCCATGTTAGCTGCTGTGCTGAGTCAACGTGTGGTTCTGCGAGGACACAAAGAGAAATGGGGGAAGCGTTATGATCACACATAACAGGAGCATTCTTCACTTTCCTTCCCTTTCATGATGCAGACGTACCGTGGTCGGTGCTGTTGTCAGGGACCTTTTGATTATCTTGACATTTGTACATTTGTCATTATTAAGCTTTCATTATCCACATCCAATTAAATTACACTGGTATCCGACCTGCATGCGGATCAATGGCTGCTTGCATTGGGATTATGGATAGCAGAGGACCACTGATAGATAACATCCCACTCCTCAGACAGTCTGCCTCCTGATCAAAGCCTGTGTCCATGGAAACAAATCCATAACATGGCACTGACACGCCTGATGAAGCGTCTTCCTTTGACTCTTACGCGCTGCTGCAGACGTATGGTGCTAAACAGAAAAGTCGCTCAGGCGCAGGTGCGGGGCTGCTGACGATTTGATCCCCCACACGTCTGCAAATATGTAAAGGTGCAAAATTCACTCTGACAGGATAACAAGCTGACAGCATCGCTCTGTTTTGCTGCATCTCCCAAATTTATGCAGGCACACACACAGACCATTGAGAGTGTTTGTAGTGGGGCAGCTGTGCCAGGTTCTTTAAAGGGAGTGTGGACCAGGGGGTGTGTAACTGGTGTCCCTGGTGGGCTGAATCCAGGTCATCTTTTGAAGTGACTGCTAATCCCTTTAATGCAAACTACATGCCCCACTTGCTGCGCTCTGTTTAAAACACGGCCTTGGACTCTCTAAACTGGCACGGACTAGACACACCTGTCACCGAGTCATCAGCACGCATGCATGCGCGCATACACGCACACCTTGGCGCACACGTTGACTGTGTCCTGAAAATAGGTGCAAAAAAATCGAAGGGAAAAAATACATTCAGCTGCTTTACGAGTTTTTTTAAAATGGAACTGGCAGAGAGATACGATCTAAAATGATTACTGTCACCTCTGTGGGAGGGTTTACTGAAGCAGTCACCTTCAGTCCTGTTGGTGCGGGGTCCCTCAGGCAGCGCGGCGAGATAACTATTAGCCCCCTTTTGCATTCCTTCCTTCCCTCTTTAGCCTTTCAGCTGCTTCCATATAAAGCATTTAAACACCTTGACGGCTTTCCTTTCAGCCGGGGCGATTACTTCCCGACAGGTGGGGTAATAAGCTGTTTGACGGGGAGCAGGAGTGTGACCCCTGTAAGGGTTAGCGTGGCTCGCCTGGGCCCTGCTCTCCCTTTTTTCTTTTTTTTTTTTAAAGAGGCTGCCCCAGACATCTCCTCCGCCTCACTCTCCTCTCTTGCTGAAATAAAGCTCCTTTAAGTGAGTCTGGGAGGAAACTCCCCACGGGGCAGGCTCTCTCTCTCTCTCTCTCACTTCACCTCACCTCCTCCCCGCTCCTCGCACACCACCAACCTCCCCCTACCCCCCGGTGAAGACATCCTTGGCGTTGCTGAGGAGGGACAGGAGCACGGCAACCTTATTAATGAATGCGGCCCATTACCCGTCAGCCTGGCTCCTCGGCGACTCCCAGAAGCCCCTGCAGTACGTGACTTCAAATGGCAGGATATTGACACGGGGAAAGCAAAGCGGCTAGGACTCAGTGTGCGTGTGTGTGTGTGTGTGTGTATGTGTGTGTGTGGAAGAGAGAGAAACAGAGAGAGAAAATTTGTGCTCAACTGAGTGTGCATGCCTTTGTGTGAGTGTGCCAGTGCGTCGAGGTGTGTGTGTGTGTGTGTGTGTGTGTGTGTGGACCCCAAAGGAACGTAGCTCCTTGGATATAATGTAGGGCTCGTAACAGCTATTAGAGGGGAAAATAACCCCTCTGGGGAATGCCCCCCCCCCTCCTGCATGTCCCGGCTCTGTCTGACACACACTGCATTCTACCTTTTCCTTAAACATGCCAGGAGTTTTCTCACTGAGGGCTTTCTCAAGGACGGTGTTAAACGACTTCAGTGGCTGTGGCAGCCATGCAGACTAAAGGGAAATAGAGGAAAAGAAGGGGGGGAATAAAACGCTGAAAGAAAATGAAAGAGATACCTTCATCTCTGTGGATAGTGAACTCTACAGAGCGGTTATATTCTGTGTGTGCGTACAGACTGAGAAAGAGGGGGGTGCAAATTCACTTCCCGATCTTTGTCCTTAATTCTTTAAGCACCTCTTCAACACCGACAACCAAAACTGTCAAATTAGATGTGAAAGACCTAATGCAAGAAATTGTCCGAAATGTCCGACTCTCCATTAGAAGGATGTCACTAATGGTGTCACACCAGAATCACCGCAATTTAGGATTAGATGCCCTCCATTAAGCCTTTTAGCTCTCGTCCTAACTCCCCCCTTCAATGCCAGCCAATTCCCCCTGAAACTCCACCATTCCCCTTGTCATCCATTTCCTTCCCTTCTCTCCAACCCTTAATCTCCTCCTCAATCCTTTCAACCACCTGCTGGCCACACCAGCCTGCTGCAGGGCCCAGTTACCAGCAGCATTCAGGTAAACCACAGCAGTCAATTCTCCACTAAATTAAATTTTGCTCTGATCAATAATGCGCACCCACTTCTCCCTTATGAAGCCTGGCTGCAGTGGCTCGGAGCGAGCCTCTTCCTCTCCTCTCCTGTTCTCTCACCGGCTCTGTGCCACCGTTAAACCACCGCTTTCATCTGATTACATCACCCTACTGCAACGCCCTCAGGGGTAGTGGAAGAGGAGGGAGAACACCCAGCAGGGGTCTTGTGTACCCATGCAAACAGGTGCAATATGTCTTAGGAATTTAACGCCGTCGCAGGCGCGCGAGGGGGAAAAAAATGGGAAACGATTGGGGAAGAGCGGAGAGCGGGAAAGTGCAAGTAGGCTGCGGAGTTGATTTATTAACTAATCATTCTTTATGTCGTTCCCCATTGCTCGGGTCTCCATCGATAGCACCCGGTCTCCAGTGAGGCAACAGAGGTGCACCTCTTACATCAGCTCCACGGAGCGAGACGGGTGAACTCGCAGACACATCCCCTCTTTCATCTGATCCCGCTGCATTAAAGACAATCTTCACATTGTCCAACATCACAGAGAGAGGATGTAAAGCTTAATCGCAACACTAACAATGTTTGATTAGCATAATGTTAATACCTGCAGAGCACATGTTAAGTACATCGTGTCTGCGCCTCCACCTGGTGCTATCCAGCATGTAACATTAAACCCAGCCTTTATCGAGCGGTTAGAGCGCTGAGTGGGCAATAACAGCTTTTCAGGCCAGGGCCTCTGCAAGGCGTCTCAGACAAAGTGTGTGTTTTTACACCAGTTTAGAGCCAAGCACTGTGAATTGGTCACATTATGTAGACCTCAGCTCATAACAATCTTCTGCTGATTGCGCATATTATCAGAAACATTGAAATTAGTACACAAAGTGATGAATAATAAGAACAAATGCTATTTCAAAAAAACAACTAACAATATAACACAATATCTAATAGTGGTTTTCCACACTTCCTTTATCCTAAAATGTAATAAATGCATTACAAAAAGCCAGTAAGACACAAAAACCATAGAACCGATAACGATGGTGTTATAATGCTTAATGTAAGACGCACACACAACTTGAAATAGAGCATTTGTTGTGTTTGCAGCAGCGACACTGTAAACACCCCGCATAAAGGCACAGTTTGGATATTCTCTGCTAATACTGACACTATAAATTATTTAGTGCTGCCAAAGGAGGAAATCCAAACTCAGCGTTGAAAGTCATATTCTGTAATGAAGGTCTGTAAGTGAGTCAAGTAAGTGTTACTTACAGTGAAGATTAGTCATTAATGAAACTATTTAATTAGAAGAGTTAAGCACACTCATTTTAACCCCTGCAGCTAAAGTCTGATTTGGTTTATCTATAATCAAAATTTAAAAGAGGAGTCAGAATATCGTAAACATCCCCCTCTAAGCTCTGATTAAAAGCCTTTATCAGTCAGACCCCGGTTTCTCTCCCTGACATGTGCAGTATAAGTGTGGAGAGCTGCATCTGGAGCAGAGGGAGCGTGCACAAAACCACTGAGACCTGCGCGCAGCCGTAGTCATCACTCAGGAATTTAATTAACGCACAAGACAACGTCACATAATGATGCTAAAACAAAGAACCTGCGGTCTGTCTCCGAGGCGCCGAGCTGCCGGGTGACTCCGAGCGAAGAAATGACATTTATGTTTGTGTGATGATCGAAAGACGGAGTGATGGACTTCTCTGGGTTACGTTAGTGAAAACTGCTCAAAGTGTTTTTCTTATCGCTCGAACCCGCCGAGGAGGGGAGACGAAGCACGCTGCATCCTGCCTTGATCTTTAATGGTGTGTTGAAGTCGGCCCCGGTATTGACTCAGTCCCTCCCTTTGTGCATTTCCTACCGTTGACCAGTCCACTGAGGGAGTAATCCTTTCCTGCTCTGACCTCAGGCCAGGCTTACTGCTGCCTGGTTTAGCCAATGAAGAAACACAATCAAATAAATAAATAATACGGTGGTTGGCATTCTCCACAGTCATCACTTATCAGGCCGTGGGGAGGGTTGACCCCAAACACCAATGTGCCACAACTGGCCCCTGTCTCCTTGGTAACAGACTGTCTTGTTTGAAGTGAGGTGCCCGGGGAGCCGTGGTCATATACAGTAACAGCGCCAGGCTATACGGTGACAACAGCGATAGATTTGGATGTCTTCTGTGCGCCTGTGTCGTTTTGTGTCCACGCTGAGCGCTTGTAAAAGACACCATAAATCCATACGTCTTGAAACGCTTTGATTAGATGTCTAACTACCCCGACCAAGTGCTTGTGAGGTGTAACCAGAGATGACGGACCACCCTTTTTGTGGGCTGGTGCTTTGTAGTTCCAAATGATACTCATTACCTTGTCTAAGTAGACAAGTGAATGGTACTAGAAACACACTATGCAGTGATCCTGCTGTTTGACTGAGGTAGCAAAACAACTGCACAACTGCTGTGTTATTATGGGGCCTCATTAAGTGAGGAGAGAGCGGGAGACGGGGAGAGGGAGCGAAGGGAAAGCAATAGAGAGCAGACCAGCGAGAGGGAGAGGAGAGAAAGGAGAGGAAGAGGAGAGGAAAAAAAAAAAAAACACAAGAGAGCGATACAAACTGTATTCTGAGGTGATAGCAACACACAGATGCCTTTCCAGCCGAAATGAAGACTATGACTAAAGAACCCAATTAAGGCCTTTCTTTGGGGAGCCATCTTGGGAGGGGGATGGGTCTTCCTGGGACACGAGCCCTGGGCTACATCCTCTAATTAGAGAAAAAAAAAAAAAAACACAAGAGAGCGATACAAACTGTATTCTGAGGTGATAGCAACACACAGATGCCTTTCCAGCCGAAATGAAGACTATGACTAAAGAACCCAATTAAGGCCTTTCTTTGGGGAGCCATCTTGGGAGGGGGATGGGTCTTCCTGGGACACGAGCCCTGGGCTACATCCTCTAATTAGACAGAGCGAGGGGGGAGGATCTCTGCCTGTCACTGGGAGGGAGATGGGGTCCGTGGGGTTCCACATGTCAGTCCCAGAAACAAAACACAATTACTCTCACATTTAACCACTTCAGTCGGGCACAGACTTTGACTAGGGACGCTACAGAGCATCCTACCAACCCCCCCCTCCACCCCCACCATAGCCGCTGCCGCCGCCACCAACGCCACCAACGCCACCACCTCCCTTTCGCGTGCTGCTCGATGTGGACATTTTTTGAGGACTATATTTCCTCTGCGCTTCCGCGAGCCGGCCTGCACTCTCATGTTATAAACGGATGAGTGCAAATGGAAAATGAGCTTTTAATGGACCGACATTCGGTGTTGTTCATCCTTTCCCCAAAACCAAAGAGTTAAATTACTTATGGTGTTTGTGAATATCAAATTCTAGAGGGAATAATTGCTTCTTTATTTTGGCCTCTGCTGCTCTTTCTGTTCACAACAACAACAACAGCAGCATAAGACAAACTTCAAAAATCAAATCACTGCAGACGGTAAATTAAACCTGTGGTGAATTTCCTAAGAAGCGTCTTAAATGCTTTTTTTTCTTTGTTTTTGTTTTATCAAAGTTGCTGAAAAAGTCAACTAAGAAAAAGTAAAGGAGACATGTTTGAGGGAGAGATCCGGTGATGGATTCTAGCACAGTACAACCAAGCGACTCCTCTTTGTTTGGATTTAACTTTCCCCAGTGGTGCAACAGAGGAAAAGAGAAAAAAAAGGGAACAGCTCAAAGGCTTCTGGGAGTTTTTGTCATGTCTCCCTCCAGACAATATGTTTGCATGCACATATCAGACCCTGGGAGAGACAGAGACAAAGACAAATACATAGAGAACACACACAGACACACACACACAGACACACATGCTGAGAAAAAGGATATCCTCCCAGGATCATTAGGTCTGTCATGCTGTCTAATTCTGATCCACCTACAAAACTAGAACACTACTATTGTGAAACATCACTAGTCATCTAAGAGTGTTTATGTCCCCGTTTACAGTGGGGTGCAGTGTGTGTACAGTGTTGTACATAATTATAAATAAGCTAAAATATTAATGATGGAGCCTCACAAAGAGCTCCTCTCTTTTTTTCTCCCTTTTCTTCTTCTTCTTCTTCTCTAATTCACTGTTCTTTTATTTTGTAGTGCAACTTTTTTGAAATGGTGACAGAAATGCGAGCACCTGGGGTGATGAAGAAAAAAACAAGTTGTCAAATAAAAGGAAATAAATATATATACGACTTTCAAAAGCGTGAGGAGCTGTCACACTTGGCAGATCAAGACATTCAGAGGAAACGGGGCGTTTGAGAGCCACTTAGGGACAAACACGCGACGCTTTGCTTTGCGTACCATGTGTTTGGGGCGCGGGGCAGTTGGGGCGGTTTTTGGGGGCATGCTTTAAAATTCACAAAAATAGAAAAAATAAAAAGATGAGACAGGAAATCTTCTTGGGAATTAAGTCTCTGTGCTTCATACTGAACAGTGACATTGTTTATTTGGGCTAAATAAATGCCTACAATATAGTTTTAAGAGTCAGCCTTCATGGAATAAACCAAGCAAATCAGTGTATTAGGCGATAATAACATCACCAAAGACACTACGCTGATTTCCTAACCCATTTCCTGCACTCGTCTCCTATGATGCAGCCTCTCCCGCTGCCTCCTCTCCCTCAGACTGTCCATCTCTCCCCTTCTCTCCGTCTCAGGCAGACGTTATGACACACATAGCTGTTTACTCTGACCCGGTGACCATGAAGCCTATAAATATGCTTAATTAAAACAGTGGAATTGGTCACAGCTTGGCAATAATGGCTATCACACAGGGAGAGGAGAATCTCATTTGTGTGGGGAAGTAGAACATGATGCAGATGTGCTCTTGTCACTTTCAGCACTCATTAAGGCCGCGCAGCTCCGGATTGTCTTTGAAGGAATCCTTTTAAAAGACACTCCAATTAAGGTACGTGTCCTGCGGGCGTCTGAGAGGAGGGAGAAGTCATACAGCGTACCCCGGTCCCTCCTCTCCTCCGTCGATCGCGGCACGACTTAACACATGACTTACATTCTCGTGTCACTTCCGACGAATGATAATGAAATTGGTGGATGGAGGGGAATAAAAGAAAGCCCAGCTTAAAAGGGACGGGGGAATCGCGCGCAGGAAAAATAATGTCATCTCTGCTAGTTGTGTAACTTCAATCTCATTGTCTCGTCTGTGGAGGAATGGCGGCATCAGTGGGAGAGACGTCTCCGATCGCAGCTCTCCCGTGCACCGCCTCGCCGGAGGAGACAAACTTGTGCGTTTCCTCACAAATGAACTGCACTCAGAGAAATGTCAGATTTAAGCTGTGGCTAATACTGTGCATTCATCAGTTAATGAATCTGCTTAATTAATCCAGCCTGGCAGCATTGTCAGTGGCTCAGTTCTCTCCGCAGTGTGAAAAGCTACTGTATCTGGAGCCAACGCAGAGGGAGAAGGAAGTTTATTATCAAGTTTCACATTGCAACGTGGCCTCTGCTGGAACCCTGGGACATTTTCTTTTCTCATAAGGAGACAGCTGCCTTTAAAACCAGAGGACAGTGGATTTTATGTTTGGTGAGAGCGAAGAATGGAGGTTTGCCTCGTCGTTGCTCAAGGGGTGGCCAACAGTTGAGGGTCAGAGAGAGCGCCGCACAGCCAGCCCACTTGCCCTCCCCATCAGCACCTCATGAAATATCTAGACTTTGCTCCATATTTTAATGGGGTGAGGGAGAGGGGTATGCAGGGTGGATGGTGGAGGAGAGACCTCTGGAGAGTTTTGAGGGGAACGGTGGTCTATGCATCTCAGTGCTTTTTTTTTTTTTGTCTGCGGAAGAAAGAGGAAAGAGAGAGATGGTGGGAGAGAGAGAGAGAGTGAGAGAGAGAGATTATTCTCCTTTGGAATCTGGATTCTGGGGCACACAGGCCCAGGAGTCAGTCAATCTGGCCGGTCTGAGGGGGGTGGCTGGGCGGGGGGTCCTGGGAGGGCTGATTAGACGGATGCTCTCCCATCATCCATCTCGACAGGCTGGCGAAAATTGGCTAGCCCCTCGCAGGGTAGAGTTCACGGGGGGAGGCGGTGGGGGAGAGAGTGGAGCGATGCACTGGATACCTGTCACAGCCTTTGGTCTGTTTCAGGATCTCAGCAGCAAATTAATAAAATATCGTTCCTGCTTCCCTTTACCTGCCGTGGCAGCTCTCCCTCTCGCCGCTCCTTCTCCCAGCTTGCACTGGCCCTTTGACCCCTCCGACTACTGTGAGAGATGAGGAGCCCAGGCAGCCGGCGAGCGGACAAGAGTGTCAGGGAGAAATAGGGAGAAACTCCAAACTCAAGACCCGGCAAGGAGAGAGAGCCTGCTCTCCTCTCGCTGCTGGAAGACAGCTCCACTTCAGACAGACTGACAAACGACTGCCCCATGTCAGTGAGACATTTTGAAGTGTGATGCATGGGAAATGGCAACTGCGCAAAAAACAACAACCAAAAAAACAAGACTCCAACCCACTCTGTTTGTCGAAAGGCTTTAACTGTAGACAGTGAAAAAGGCAAATCTAACATTGCAAACTTTAGAAATTGCATTCTAAAATAAAAAACTAAATAGCCCTGAGCTGGTCACAGTAAGTTCTGACACTGTTTATTTCCGTATGCATGTGATAGGAAACAGAGCATGCGCTTGTGTCTATAAGTGCTTTAAGAGAATGTGAGCATGCTCCCCCATGGGACTACGTCTGCAGCATGGCACAGGTTGAGCATAATGATTGTCTTATCCCCTAAGCTCACTCCTGCTCTCCTTTCATAACCCCGTTTCACAACAAAGTGCCATAGGTCTTTCATGTTCTGCTCTTGTCTCTTCACACACAGTGTAAAACAATATAATCATGCATGAAACAACACCTCCGGGAGGCGGAGATCACTTTATTCTAAAAAATGTCAAAAAAAAAAGACAAGAAAAAGTCAGACAACACCCTGGGTTATTTGAGATGTTTGTTGTTTACTGGCACCTGCAACAACCCTGACTGTATACAGGGGATGTTGGTCCCAATAAGGGATGAAAATGTGATAAACAGGAGGCCTTGGAATGAATGGAAAGACTCCATGTTGTCTGCAGGAGAGCGACGCTTGTTAAATAACCTTCCGTGTGGTGGAGTTGCATGTTGCTGGATCAGGACGTGTTTTATTCATAGTTGGTGCTGAAATGACCAGCGGATAATGATCACATTCACCTTCCTCCTGGCATGCACACGCCTCTGTGTTTACAACCTGAATCTCAATATGAAAATCGTTGCCGATCAATAGACAGCCGAGCCCTGGATACTTCCTCTGGCTACCTGCTAATACGTAGCGCTGCTAATCCAACTTTCAGGGAGGTGCACTTAGAGGATGTGGTCAGGAGCTGCTGGTTTTTCATCCTGCGCTTAAGGCAAATTAAGAATAATTTCTGTGATTGGATTGAACATGATGCTTATATACGGGCTCATGTTTTAATGATTTACCTCCAGAAGGTAATAGAAAAAGATCTGGATATGAGAAGTGTGCCATGTGTACGGAGAAGAATCCCCCAAACAAAACAGAGCTGCTTGAAAACACCAACACAGTGAAATAATATAATAAGGCCTGTTTAATTTTTTTTCCTGCTTCTCCAAGGACCAGAGAAAAAGATTGCTAGAAAATGGATTATCTCTCTAACATTGCGAGTTCATAAGTCCAACCACTAACTTTGTTGAAGGGCAGATACGGTCTCCCAGAGGAAGGAGCTCATATTTAGCCATGAGGCCTCCTCTGTGATTAGGAGGGGAGATGCAGGCGTATTGACTCGACTGTGTTTTTGCCTCCGCACTGTCTGTAATTACCTCTTCAAAAATGAACATTCCACTAATCCTCTAATTCCAGATATTTTAGTGCTCTGCTGGTCTAATAAGCAAATCAAATCATATCTGCACATCACAAATGAGTTTTGGAAACGGACTGAAATAATTCCTTCTGAGTCCCTTGCCCCAGCCCGGGATGGAGGGGATAGCTTGAGCACGGTGTTTAGTGTTTGTTAAGCTGTCATGTGTGATTAGCAGTCACGGCTTGTGCTGGTGGCCCCTTTTGCCCCGCCAAGCCCGAGGCTCACCTGTAACTCTGTCTGGAAGAAGAACTTCTGTGGGCACTGCGAGCAGTCATAGATCTTATCCTCCTGGCCGTGGGCAGAGAAGATGTGCTGCTGGAGCTTATTGGCCTGGACAAACACTGCTCACATACAGAGGGAAGGGAGACAGGGAAGAAATGTGACAAGTGTCAGTATAAATCTTACCGAAGTCTTTTACAAGTTCTGTTTCAAAATGGCACAGTTAGATTAGAGAAGCGTGCATTGAAGTCAAGATTAGAGCCACATCTGCCTGAATAAAAACTGAAGACGATGTCAGATGGCAAGTAAAACTACTTAATTACAAACAGATAAACACAACAGAAAAAAAACTTGTTATGAGATGTATAATTGAAACAAAGGAGAACGATTAAGGTGCTAACAGTAAAACTAGAGTGGTCATATTCATGGTACTAGACCCAGCGAGTGGCAGCAAACTGTTTGGGGAATAATGATGCTCTTTATTTAGCACTACTGTGGGGACAACAAGCCAGAAAATAAACAACAACCACAAAAAAATTGGCATGGCTTCAAGTGGAAAACATGGCCTCCATTAGTCTACATCGCTAATTATATTGACAATATAAATATTCATGGTGTTGCACTATTTATTCATGCACTCAGGCTACATCCACCATCATATAAACAAACAACTCGTTGGCGCTTAAAACATATACCATACATTTAAGACACAGTCCACGCTGGAAAGCTAAGGAGATGTGATTGTGTGTGTCTCAAGTGCATGTGTGGGTGCCTGCGCTGTGCGCGTGTGTGTGTGCGTGTGTCTGCACTCTCCAAGGAGCACTTCAAACATGCCGTTTGTTATCCCAGACCCTTGTGCTTTAAGGATGGCTGTCTAATCTCAAAGGTCTGGATGCTCTGGAAAAGTTAGCATGCGGGGGCTTCATTTGAATTTCTTACGGCTCAAAATAACTTTTCTTCTAATGCATGCACCGTGGGGCCACAAGGAGAGGAGGGGAAAAAAGCATCGCCTCAAAAGGTGAGGTGTCTGACGGCGATGGCTTTGGGGTCGCAGCAGCCCCATGGCGGGGGAGGAGGGGGAGGAACATTAACGTGTCCCAATTTGAGCTCACCTGGGAGAGTGGTTATTAATTATTGAGCCCAGTACACTTGAGACACACTCGGCTTCATTGAATGTCACACTCCTGACCTGGGAAATGAAAAGTTTAGATCCAAAGCGGCAGACACACGGAGGTGACGCCTTCAGACTGCTAATGCCTGGGTGACAGCTGTCTCTGCAACATGGCAGCGTGTTAACCAGAAATGAACAAACCTCCTCTAATGAACAAACAACAACTCCATGGTCCATTTCTGAAACTAACGACCACAGCGATATGAAGACAAACATAATTGCAGACCGACGGCTGGTTTCGCAGCCTGTTACAAAACGTTTGAGCTCAAGGTTAAGGACTTGGCCAGAATGCGTGTTTGTAATGCTCTGAAAAAAGAGATGACAATTTTGTTTTTGGGGCAATAAATGATGAACAATAGCTTGTTTCTTTCGCTGGGTTTTATCTGCATATGCTGAACAGAAGCTGGTCACCACAGCTGCAGGAAGCCTTCATTATGTCTTTGACTCGAGGAGGAAAAAGTCAATACAGCAAAAATAAAAATGGATTAGAGACTTGGGGGGCCATCAAATACTGTACAATGGGGCTAAACACAACTGAGACGTCATGTTAGCTGTTTCTTCTTGTTTACATGTAGATCTGGTCCAGGTCCAGTCAGAGGCACGCGGTGCGTTGTGCATTCAAAGTGGTACAAGGTTTGTTAATACAGCACTTTCACCATCTGGATGACCAGTCGAAGCACTTTGAAGTCAAATGTTCAGCCGTTCACCCACACATGTATACAGTGCATCTCTGTCACTGCTGCCAGGAGCAACATGGGGTCAGTATCTTGCCCAAGGACACTTCGGCACACACGGGGGAGACTGAGATCAAACTTCTGTATTCAGAGCCATGAGCCTAATTATAGCTTAGTATTCCAAGCCGTGAGTGTCCGAGCATCAAATAGGATCGTGGCACCTACAGGGTGATTAACCAATTTGTAAATCAGAGCTGAACAACTTATTTTTGTTGCTAATTTTGGCCCAGCTCTGATGTATTTAGAGGCTTGCATGAGAAGAGAAATGCATAAATTCAGTGTTTGTGAAATCAACCAGTTACACTTGAATAATTTGTAAGAGTTTACAATTCAGACGCTTTGTCTGCATCTCTGTTCTTCAAATTAGCATGCAACTTGTAATGAAGGGATAAGCGGATATGGGGCAACGGAGGGACACTGTATTGGCATTTGGCAGCGTGAGTCATATGTGGAAAATGCTGTTGCACTGCCCATTTAGACGAGGAACAGAAGCTCCCCTTCCTCTCGGGTTAAAATGAGGACATACAGAGACAGGGAAGAAATAATCCAAAACCACATCCAAACAGGATCAGTGGCTGGCCATTGTGTCTCTCCCTGCTGAGAATAGAGAGAATAGGCGAGAGAGAAGGAGAGGGGGAGAGAGAGAGAAAGAAAACTTTGCAGAGTTTGTTGGCCGTGGAGGCAGAGTGGAGCTGAGCAGAGCGCTGAGCCGGGTTGGGCGTCAGGGGTGTCAGGGCTGAGGGGGCTGAGGGGCCAAGGTCTCCTCGCTGTGGGGGATATTAAGCCCTCTGATTAGATCTCAGGGGCCGCCCATGGCAGACGTCTCCTTTACTACAGGCCCCAGCTCATCTTTATTTTGGCAGGGTGGTGCTCTCTGCAGGCTGCACTGCACCAATACTAAGCTGTTTGTGCAGGGAGGAAGAGGAGAAAAAAAAAGTGTATCCTTTTTTCCCCCTTTCGCCTTTTCATTTATTTATTTGTCTAGGCTGCATGTGTTGGCTGCTGCTTAATCTAAGGGTTCACAATGCAGAGGCTGATGCGGGCGTTCTGAGGCAACACAAACATGTCGGCGCTGGGAGATGATTCGCCGCTGTAAGCTGATGACTGCCAATATTGAGTCAAAGCTTTGTCCCAAAGTTTAGGGACATAAGCTGTTAAGATTTGGGCGTTGCGCAAGCATGACTGCGGCCAGCGGCTAAACAGTAAACTAATTAAGTGACTGCGTTTGTCAGGCTCTGGTGGATTTTAACGCAAGTGCATCCTGTAGTTTTTATTCGAGTTTGTACTTTGTGCTGTGACATAAGTAAAGTGCACACACACACACATGCACACGCACAGACACACTCACACAAACATGTATGACTTTCATCAGGCACACTTTCTTCTGTTTTGTTTGTCTTAAGCACATATTCCCAATCACAATTTCCACACCAGCCCTCACTACTGCTCCTAAGGGTGCAGGCAGACACTTCTAGCTGCAGGCTCCCCCACTTCTGAAACCTGTCAAATCTGTCCTGAGAGAGTCAGCCTCCCTCTCATCATCCTGGGGCTTATGGACCTCTCTCCATTTACCCCCCTCCCCTACACTGCTCTCTTTTCCTCCTCCTCTTCCCCCACTTTCATCTCTCATCCAAACTTGCCAGTTGCAACCTTCTCTCAGCTTCCTCCAAGTTTTGTCTCCTTTTCTCCTCTATTTTGTCTCCCTCCCTCATCTATACTGTGCATGACTTACTTTTCCTCCCCTCCCTCCCTCTCTCCTCCTCCAGTTTAGTTTCTCCCCTTCGGAGTGGATTGAGCATAATCAGGTATGTCAAAGAATGAAAATCGCTTCCTGCCTCCCACTGAGTTGTGGGTCATGGCTGGGTAGATCAAACTAAAACACGGGCATCGAGAGGGGGGATGATCCTTTAAACACAGAGTAACCTTGTTAATCATGTGAACTCAGTGACCCAGCCTCTCACTGCCTCCACCTAGTTTGATCAGAGTTTTGCTTTTTTACGTTCAGACTCACTAACCGTAAATTTAGTTTTTTGAAATAGTGCACAAGATGACTCATCCACACTGGCTAAACAAAAGGAACCTCATTGTGAATAATGACGTTCCTCCTGGATGAAACGATCTCCGAGCAGCTTATTATGACCCAGAGTTTTATTGTTGGCTGGCGGCTGTAGAGGAGCAAAGAAAGAAGGGGAAGTAGTGTAGAGCAACTGAGTCTGAGAGAAGAGGAGGTTGGGGTGAATGGAAGATATGGCAAAACACTTTCTAAGTCCTTTAAATTTACATCCAGTTGTTATTGTGCTAATTAATTATGTTGCATCATGAGAAAAGAGCATAACATATCTATACACTGCACTGCTATTTATTTAACCACCTCCGTATATGAATGAAGACCTTGATGTGGAGGTTTGTCATGTCTCAGATATTTAAGTAAAAGAATCATTTATCTGCTACTGATGAAGCCTACTGTATATATCAAAGACTACATTAATTAAAACAATATGCTGTCAGTCAGTTTATGTGAGGGTTTTAAACTAGTCTCTTTTCTCGAATTTACACACTTAACTCGAACGAATATATTCAAGGACAGCTGTCAGCAAATCTCTCAATTCCTCCTCCTCCCCTTCCTCTACCATGTGCACTGACTTCAGTCTGTCTGTCCCCTGCATCCCCAACAGAGGGAGGCCTTTCGGTCCGTACCCGGCCTCCCTGCACTACCAAAGGCTTTCGCCCATCTGTCTGTCGGCTCTGCGACCACTGTCCTGAGGGTACACTCTGTCTGTCCCTCCTCCCCTCCCAGCATCGCCCTCTCTCTCATGTGCTGTGATCGATATGGACGCGGAGGGACAGGGGGGACCTGTCTGTCAAAGCAGGCAGTGGAAAATGAAGGCTCAGATGAAGGAGGCATGCTCTGTATATTAAATGCTTGGACCCCTGTGAGGGGTAGAGGGAGGGGATATATCAATAGGCTTTTTGCTAAAAGAGAGATAAGGCCCAAACAGTGACGGGGGAGGCAGGACGGAGTAGAGGGAGTAGCTGGAGAGAAATAAGAGATGAGGGAGATGAATGAAGAGCTTTAGTAGTGAGGTATACGAAGAGGTAAAAATGTGAGAAAGAAAGATATTCCAGCAACATGTAAATGCAAGGTACGGATGTTAATTGATATAACAAGTGGAGGAAACACAAATTAGTTTTTTAGGCAACGCGTGAGGAGGGGGGGTGGGCAGGAAGCACCAAGAAAGGGAAATGAGCTGAGGAACCAAAAAGTGTGAGGAAGAGTAAAGAGCTGAGGAGGGAGAAAGAGTGAAGAGCCGAAGTTAACGACTTTGCAGATTTCATTATAGAGATAGTTAACCCTGTTGACACTGAAGGAGGGCACCATCCTCTCAGGAGGAGTCCGGTCCTTCCACCTCCACACACGGAGACAGATGAGATCATTACAGCTATCAGCACCACTGCCATCCACAATTAGCACATCTCCTTCTCCCCCACCCCACCCGCCCTCCTCCACCCACCTCCCCATCTCCCCTCAGCTCAACCCCCCCCACCTCATGACACTTCTTTGGCCTTGATTTGGAGGCAATTTGACGAAATAAAAAAGCCACATGCAGCAAACTGCTCTCAGCTTTTCGCCGACCCACTTGCTTGACCTTAACTAACTCATTTAGAGCCCATTTACTGTTTCACACTTCACAAAGGAAAAAAGAAAAGGAAAAGATGCTAGGAACGCAAAGTGTGGCAGAGTGAGAATGTTAAACGTCTTTGAAAAGTTAACACAAGACTAACTTGTGATTTTCTAATGCATCTAACAGTTCACTGGGTTGACACACACACACACAAACAGTAATACATGCATAATACACACCTGTAAAGCAGACAGGACACTTGAACGTCCCTCCCATGCCCTCAAAGCTGTGCTCGATCAGGTGGCACTGAAGCTTGGCTGGTGAGTCGAATGACTGACTACAGAGCTTGCATTCATGGTTCAGTCCTTCCTCTGCAGAGAAGAAAACACAAAAACACAAAAAAAACAATCATAACAATGAATATAAGAAGAGCGTGAATAGCAGAGGTCTCACTCTGCGTTTGTCTTCTCTACTTTAATCACAAACATTAAATTAAAATTCTACGAATTTTGCGGAAAAGACTCCTGCCTGTGATTTTCATGACAATGACAAAGAAAATAATATATCGTGGTGATCGTCTCTCATCAGGCATAATTTGGATGACTGGCTAGGGTGCTAATCATTCAGACGAGGTCTTGCATTCTATGTGAACTTGGCCACCCTCTTGATTAAGTTACATAGAAAATAATTTATTTTTAGTGTCTTCAAATTACAGCAGATTTGAAGAGAGCCTAAATGAAGGAAACTGGAAATCGTTAAATCAGAAACAGGCAAATTGTCTAATTTATGCATTTTTGAATTTTTGCAAGGAAAGAAAAAAAACTTCTAAAAGCTCCATTTTTTATTTCAAGGAATCATCTTATCGCTCCTCATGTCTGCCATAGCACTTCTCCCTCACAACAACTTCACGTGTCAACATTTTTAATACAGTGTTACGACAGGTATTTCAATCAATAGCAAGGCAGAGTTCCCACTTTATTTTCTTGGCATTAGAATTCCCCCCATATCTATCCTGACATTAGATTACCTCAGCCGGGGCCAGACATAGCGTGAAAAAAAAGGTGTTCAGACTGTGAACCCAACTCATTTGCAACACAACGATCTGCTGACTCAGACTTCCAGAGAGCTGCCCATCTCTAGCGCATCAATAAACGACCCATACGATCTGCCATGGGGCCCCGACTAGTGCTTCATCAAACTCCTGCCAAGCCCGACATGGCCGGCTACTGCAGAGGGGAGGTGAGGTGTATGCACTGGGGACACTTCGGGAGTTTATCCCCAGATCTCTGCAGCCCAGTGCCCATCACATAGGCTATGGGTACCCCCCGTAAAAAAAAACACACACACACACACACACACACACACACACACACACACACACACACACACACACACACACACACACAC